>WOXC01005286.1:0-75131 GCA_011680675.1 Gymnobelideus leadbeateri | reverse complement strand
CAGATCCAGATTTTCCCACAAGCCCACCTTTTAGCTTAATGAGACTTTTCATCTCTCAGTGGCTGACACCCCCAATCATCATCAAATTTGCCCCTGCACCAGCTATGGAAGTCCATTCTGAAATTGTAGCAGTCAAAAGCAAACAAATGTCTTCAGAGAATAACATTTTATTTTATGTTGACACGTGAAATAAAATAAAACAACTTTAAAATAACAGAATGTAACAGGCACTTAATAACTGTCTACAAAACCCTTTTTGTTGCTTTTAGATCATTGCAGATGCAGAAACATGGAACTCTAAATTATGAAAGTGCTATTATTATTGCTATTCACAATTACCATACTAAAGTTACTTCTTGCAAATTATTCTCCACCAACCAATGGATCGTTAAATAGCTATTTGTCATACCTCATGCTTCATTTGAGTCTCCAGCTCCAACTGTTCCATAGTGTGTGTCTCCTGTTTTCATGTACCTTACCCTCAATCAGGCAGGTCTATAAATTTGCCTAGACTGCCACTGAATCATTGCTGGAGAAACTAGAACAGACATTTCTTTTTGGCCATCATAAATTAAAAGTCTAAAGGATTAGAAAAGCCCTCATGTGACTTTGACTGCCAATGTCTTCAACCAAATGTCCCCCCAGTACCTTCAAAGATGGTAGTAAATGTCTGATTTTTATAAGAAGTAGTGAGACAACTTCTTGAGGATGTAAAATGGATTTTAGGAGTATAAAATAGAATATTGCTACTATTTGGGAGGAGAATATGGTCTGAAAGTGATCAGAAACGAATGTGATAAACAGAGGAATCTGAAGAAAAACTGTAGGTCAAGGGAAAAGCAGTGACCCTCATACCATAAATCGGCAGTACATTTTGAGCCTTACAGATGGTGCTCAATATTTTCTGTGTTTATATTCTCAATCTGTAGTTTATGGCATTTGCTTAAAAATAGACAGTTGGGGCCACAGCATAGCTGGAATTATTGGGGGGGGGGCGACTTGGTGCTGGAGATGAGATTCTGTAAAATTTTTGGAGAAGAAAAAAGTCTAATTTAGATTAATGAGGGCAATAAACTATTGCTTTTGTTGGTCTTTTTTTTTCTCTTAAGAGAGACATCCAGCTTAAATAGGCTAGATAGAAAGCTGACTTCAGAATCAGGAAGGAAACTAGGTTCAAGTCCTATTTCTGACACATATGGCTTGTGTCACCCTTGGCAATTCACTTCATCTTTCAGTGTCTTAGGCAGTTGCCAATTTGCATCTGAGGATGTAGTTTCCTCACTGGAGTACCCTATATCAATCATAAGTCCAGTTGCCAACACTCCTTCAGAACCTAGCATTGTATGTTCCAAAGTCTAAGGGATTTTGAATTTGGCCTTATCATGATGGTAAAATCAATATAAATCAGGGATACTTAACCTTTCATGTCATGGGCTCCTCTGGTAGTCTAGTGAAGCCTATGGACCCCTTCTCAAAATAATATGTTTATACAGATAAAACAAAACACAAATAGAAAAGACCTGGGTTCACCTTCCAAAGTGACAATCAAGGGAACTTTCTCATGGTCTTTTCCTCTATTTGACTCAGGACTTGAAGATGATAAGTGTGTGTATAAAACATATGCATACATACTGATATGTATATGCCTAAACACATGCATATATACATAGTATACATGTGTAACCGTACATGTTGAAATGGTTAAAAATTATATTATTACACACATACACACACACACACACACACACACACACACATATATATATAGATGTCTGTGAACTTGTGTGTGTATGTATTTGTGTCATAAATGTATTTATGACCTCAGGCTAAGAACCCTTGTTCTAGCTCTACCGAACTTATGGTGGATCTCAGTGGCCCTATCCTTAAATCTTATGTGATCTTGAGATTAGAAAACAACAGGGTCTGCCTTCCAAGGGTAGGATTAAGGCAACAGTGCCTTGGCCTTTTTTCTCACCTTGACTTGGATATGGAAGATAAGGGGCAGACAGATAATGTAAATATTTTGCTTACTAATTTTTTGGTTTATTATTAATATCTATATCTATGCAATTAAAATGTTTTCTCATTAATTTTTGACTGGCAGTGCCCAAAGTAGTTTAAATTTATTTACTCTAAAACATCTGTTTTTTGTGACATGAATGGGAGACTACTGTAAAAATCCTATTGAGGGTATCAAGAATGGTTGGAATTTCAAAAAGTTCCATTAAATCAGTCAAACTTCTATCTAAAATATTTACCTAACTTTCTTGTGATTTAGAAAATGGTTTTTTAAGATTAAGACACAGATTTTTTTTTGCCATATTTCTAAATGTTATAATGGTCTACTTTTTAAACACATCTTTGACTAGCAGTAATAATATATCAATCCTTAATTCAGATGGTTATGGTCTTGCAACCTGACAGTAAGTAGGAATACATTTTGTTTATGATGTGCTAAATAATGATGTAGGAATTACTTCATTTCTCCATTTTTATTTTACAGACACTATTATGATTAAAAAATTGAGTGTTGTCAGCTTCAAAACAAATCACATTTATCAAAAGTTATAAAATTAGCATTAATGCTTAAAATATTTTTGGAAGATATTCCCAGTAGGTTAGTAGCTATGAATCCATCACATTTATAAAAACATAATGTTGTATTATAAAATGAGAATTGTCATGATTTTTAAAAGTTTGGCTTACAGTTTCAGTATTCAAATCTCTGACAGTTGTAATCTGCCACATTATTATTGAAAACACACCAGGAGAAGGAGATATGACAAAGCTTGGCTTATTTAGAGGTTAAATTCACACAGGGTTCAACTCCCATCCAGAATCCCTTTCTTTACATTTTTTTCTAAAATGTGGGTGGGCTTTTAACAATAGTCCCAATGGTGCAGCATTAAATTCTCCTGGGTCTCCTGAAAGATTCATAGACTGTTAGAACTGGAAGGGACCTTGGAGATCATTGGCTGTGCAACCCTTTCATTTTAGAGATAAAGTAACTGACTCAGAGAGGTGAAGAGATTTGGGTCAAGGCCACAGGGCTAATAAGTGGTAGAACTTGGATGTGAATTCCTTCCTCTGTAAATGTTAACACTAAATTTACTCTGAGCTATGATGTTTTATCCTGGTTTCCTGAATGTAGCCCTCATAGTTTGCCTCTTCTCCTTTAAAAGAAACAAAGTCGGGTCGGCTAGGTGGCGCAGTGAGTAAGAGCGCCGGCCTTGGAGTTGGGATGACCCGAGATCGAAACCGGCCTCAGAAAATGAGCACCCACGCATAAATAATGACTAGCCGTGTAACTTTGAGCAAGTTACTTAACCCCAATTGCTTTAAAAAAAAAAAAAGAAACAAAGTTCAAGCGCTGCCTTTCCTGATCCCCACCACCAACACCTGATAGTTCCCTCCTTATCAAACTACCTTGTACTTGACTATTTTGTTTGTGTTTGCATTTATTCAATTGTTATTTGTTTTGCATTCTTTGTATATGTACCCTAGTACTTAACATGGTGCTGGCACATAGCAGACCCTTAATAAATGCTTATTTAATGAGGGACATTTTCTTCTAGGTATTCTGCTGTTTTTTCATAGTATCTCCTATATTTCCCTCCAAAAGGGGGGCCTCGCCCCCTCCTAAGTGTTTAAATGTCCTCTAGAGACACCTTGTCTGTCCTATAATGCTGCCCACTTCCATGGGTTAATCAACATTTTAAAATAATTCATATATCTTCCCTGAAAGATCTGAAGAGTAATTCATGGCCTGTTAGCAGTTGTCAATGTCCTGTGAATTACTGAGGGGAGAAATTGTATGTCTTTTAATAATTGTTAATGTATTTTTAGCTACTAATCTAACATTGCCTGAGGTAAAGAACTGCTAATCCAATTAAGAACAATTAGATTCTCAATGAAATGTACTTATTGTGGCTGACCTCACTATTCAGATTTCTTTTTAACCAACTTTATTACTCTCAAACATTTATTTTTTTTAAACATCCAACTTGGTCACAAACACATTCCTTTGCAATTCCTTCATCAGTGTCCCTTCTGAGTGAACTGAACTGTTAACTCACTCTTAAACAAATCTAAATATTTGAGATGTCTTGACTGCTTCCTATCAGTATCAAAAACATTATGAATGAATACAACAGCTGCATGTTGTTGCAGGGCAAGATTAGTGTTTTACCCAAAGAAGGACAAGGGAAAACTGTCTGCAACAAGGGAAGGACGATGTTGTAAATGAAAAAAAAAGTCTACCCACAGCTTTTCAATCCTGGTTAAGACCGAAATTGCTTTGAAGATTAAATAAAGAACATCTTTTCTCCTTGGACTCTTTTCTTTTCCAGATGTTTAGTAGTGCCAAACAGTAAAGATTGTAAAATTATTAAAGAAGATTGGGAATATGACTTGCACACTGAAAAAAATGAAACCAAGACAGCTGTAAAAATGGTTACACAAATATTAGGAGCTGCCATGGTTACTCTGTGAAAAGATTTGTAAAGGGGCAAAATATGGGTCTTTGAGGGTCTTGCTTGTTTGTAATACTCCTTCCCTTCCCCCCCCACATTGTTTCTCATTATACTTTATTTGTATAAAATTGAAAATAAATCATGATATGAATCAAATGTTCCACATCCACACAAAGCAAAATGCATTACATCTTCCTACATGTAATGGAGTAAATGCTATCAAGCATGGATTCTAGTCCTGCTCCTACCCTATAACTCTATTGATATGGATGACTACTGAGAAGTCACTTATAAGTCATCTGGGCCTCAATTTCTCTTTGTATAAAAGGAATATTGGACTACATGATTTCTAAGTTCTTTTTCAGATCTTATGTTCTCTGATTCTATAGTAGGATATACAAAGAATAGAGATAAAGAAAGCAATGGTTTAAAATTTAATAGAAATAACATATGGTTAATACAAGTAGTTTTTGTTTTATTGAACATTAATATAGTTCAAATTATAATTTATTTTCATATAAAAGCTTGCCAGAATCATGGAACATATCCATTGTAAGGTCCAAATGAAAAGATTTCCTTTTTAGGGTGAGGCTCTCCAAAGCTCCTTTTTGCTGATATTATATCTCAGAAGACTGCAAAGTCTGCTAGTGAAACTTCCAGTAATGTGTAAGAGATAGGACTAATGATCCACACTGGGAGAAAAAAATACTGAATGAAAAAATATATATTTTCCAGATTATAGCATACAAGTAGAGGGTGAGATCATTAAACTAATCCATCAATATGTGTATTTTGGACGATATGTGTACCATGGATAATGAATGCACTGAATCTAGAATAGAGTAGTAGTAGGAGATGGGACAATTGCATTTTGGAGTTTACTCGGAGCTTTTAATGAGCTCATACAGATTGCTTCTACAGAAGCCTGGATCTTTAATATTAATATTCTCTCACATTTTTTTTTCTTTTTGGAGGGCAATTGGGGTTAAGTAACTTGCCCAAGGTCACACGGCTAGATTATTGTTTGTGTGTGTTAAGTGTCTGAGGCCAGATCCGAACTCAGGTCCTTCTGACTCCAGGGCCGACACTGTGCCACTTAGCCGCCCCTCTCTCACAATTTTTAAATGGCTAAAAAATGGAACACAATAATTTTGAGCGAGCTAAAACTTTAAACCACGCAAAAGCCAATGGACTGGTTAAACAGATTGTGGTACATGAATGTAATAGACTGTCACTGCTCAATATAATGCAAAATAATGAATATGAAAAATTCAGAAGAGCATAGGAAGACAAACTGCAGTGAAATAAGTAGACACACAAAAACCCTAAATGAACAGTTATTACAACAATGCAAATGGAAATCCAGTTATATAATTATAATTATTGAGTGTGGCCTCAGAAAAGGGTTGAGAAAACACATCTTCTCTTTTTGACTAAGCACAATGGATGGGTGTGAAAATTGTCAAACATGGCTGATAAGTTGACTAGTTTTGATGTAGATTTTTAAATATATATTCTTTATACAAGGGATTACTCCTGGTAGGGGAAGGGGAGTGAATTTATTTGGAAATAAGGGTGATTAAAAGCAAACTATGTCAATATTTTAAAAGCTTATGGAAAGCACATAAAGAAGTATGCATGCAGTGTGTAACCAATGACTCCTCCCTTAGCTATTTTCCCCATGCCTATGGCAATGAGTCTAAGAGGGAACAAAGTAACCAGGACAATTCATAATATATGTCAGAGATTTTTGTTTTTAATTTTTGTTTGTTTATTTCTTTGCTACTCAGTACAGCAGTGGACAGGAACACACTTGAAACCCAAATACTTTTTTTGTGGGTGTTATGGATGTCATATTTCAGGCACCCTTGACCAGCATGCCTTGGTAGTCCTTTTCCTCACTTTCTTCCACAAAAAATCTGCCTCTTTGCATTATATGAGCTCTTCTTTCCTAGGGAACTATATAAAGCCAATAACATATCTACCCTTGGGTATAAAAATAACCTATGTTGGGAATCCCAGAAACTGTCTCCCACCAAAATTTGATTACATTCATCACCTCTGCTTTCTCTTCACCTGCCCTAATACTTGGTCTGGAGCTCAGGGTCCAGCTCATTTTGACTAGAATCCCGCTTTCAGAATCAGTGAATTCTTTTTATACAGTCTTACATTTCAACTTCTCTCCAAGTACACATGCTAATCAAATTGTTATAATTAATTTGTGTCAGAGGAGACATTATCAAAAGAAGAAATTTCATATCATCCTTTTAAAAATATTTTTCAAATTTATTATGTATTTTTAGTAGTTTTAATTTTTAAATTTTGAGTTCCAAATTCTCTCCCTCTCTCCCACCACCTCCTCACCCAGTAAGAAGTGAAGCAATATGATGTCAACTATACATGTGAAATAATGCAAAACATATTTCCATATTGGCCACACTTTTTTAAAGCAAGAAGAATAAAGAAAGTGATAAATTATACTTCAGCTTGCAATAAGAATTCATCAGCTATATCTCTGGAGGTGGAGAGTAGTTTTTCATCATGAGTAGTTTGGAATTGTTTTGGATCAGGATATTGATCAGAATAGCCAAGTCTTTCACAGTTGATCATCATTACAACATTGCTGTTACTGTCCACAATTATTTCTTGGTTCATCTCACCTTACTTTGTGCCAGCTCATATAGGTTGTGCCATGTTGTTTTGTTTTTTCCTCAGACCACTCTCTTGTTATTTCCCACAGCATGATAGTGGTCCATCACATTCACATCCTCCAGCTTTTTCTGCCATTCCCCAATTGATGAACATCCCCTCAATTTCCAATTCTTTTCTCACCACAAAAAAGAGTGGCTATAAATATTTTTGTGCATGTAAGTCTTTTTCCTTTGATCTCTTTGGGATACAGAATGAGTAGTGGTATTGCTGGATCAAAGGGTATGCACAGCCCTTGGGGCTTATTCCAAATTGATCTCCAAAAATGGTTGGACTAGTTCACTATGCTACAAACAGTTGATACATATATTCCCCCTCATTCCCTCCAGCACTTACCATTTCTGATAAATGTGAGATGGTACCTTAGAGTAGTTTTAATTCACCTTTCTCTAATCAATTTGATTTAGAGAACTTTTTTTCATATGACTTTAGATAGCTCCGATTTTTTCTTCTGAAAACTGCTCATTTATATCCTTTGACCATTTATCAATTGGGGGATGGCTCCTATTTTTGTAAATTCGACTCAGTTTTCAGTGTATTATTTGAGAAATGAGGTCTTTTCTAGAGAACTCTGTTGTTCATTGCCTATGGTACTTTTTAACAAAATGTACTTTCCCTAATTATCACTTTTAATTAGATTTATTTTTACTTTGAGATCAAGATTGCCCCGGCCCTCCCTTTCTTTTAGTTTAGCTGAAGTATATTTGATTCTTCTCCAACCTTTTATTTGAACTCTGTGTATGTCTTTCTGTTTCAAGTGTGTCTCTTATAAATAACATATTGTTGGATTCTGTTTTCTTTTCTTTTGTTAATTTGTTTGTTTACTTTTAGTTTACAAGATTCAATTCCATAGTTCCTTGAGTTTCAAATTTCCCTTCCCTCCTCCCCCCACCCCCCACGATGGCATATAGTCCAGCATAGGATCTGCAAATACTTTCACATTAGACATTAGGTTAAAAAGGCCCATTGTACTAGATGGAATGAAAAATGGTAAAGAGGAAATAAAACCAAACAATGAAAAGAAAAAGATCAAGAAGTTTGCTTCCATCAGGATTCAGACTCAGTTCTTTTTAGTTCTTTCTCTGGATGTCGCATCTCTCTCCTTCATGAGTTGGATTCTGTTTTCTAATCCATTCTGCTATCTGCTTCCATTTTATGGGCGAACTCATCCCATCCACATTTACAGTTGTGAGTATTTTGTTTTTCCCTCCATCTCATTTTTTTTTCTGTTTCTACTTCTTTGCTCTCTTTTTATCCTGTCCCTCTTCAAAAGTCTATTTTGCTTCTAACCCTTAATCTAGCCTTGCTTTTTATCATCCGCCCCTCCCATTTCCCTATTAGGCAAGTTACATTTCTATAGTAAACTAAATGTGTATATTTATTTTCCCTCTGAAACAATTTCAAAGAGAGTGAGGTTCAATCATTGTCTGCCACCTTCTACTTTCCCCTTTATTGAAAAAGTTCCTCTTTGTGTGCCTCTTTCATGTAAAATAATTTCCCCCATTCTATCTCTCCTTTCCTCCTTCTTCAAGTATAGCCATCTTTCTCACTTTGTTTCTTTTTTTTTTTGGTAAATCATTCCAATAATAAATTTACATCCATACCCTTTGTCTATGTTTAACTACCCTTATACTCCTTTTAACTGCCCTAATAATGATAAAGTCCTTGGGATTTACTTGTATTATCTTTCTGTATAAGAATATGAATAGTTTATCTTCATTAACACCCTTATTACTCTTTTATGCTTACCTCTCCTTTAACTTAGATGCTGCTAAATCTTGTGTGATCCTGACTGTGGTTCAATAATATTCTAATTGTTTCTTTCTGGCTACTTGGATGTTTTTCTCTTTGACCTGGTCTGGAATTTGGCTATAATATTCCCGGGAGTTTTCATTCTGGGATCTCTTTCAGGAGATGATTGGCAGATTCTTTCAATTTCTATTTTACACTCTCAATCTAAGATATCAGGGCAGTTTTCTTTGGTAATTCTTGAAATATGATGTCTAGGCTATTTTGTCATCATAGCTTTCAGGTAGTTTAGTGATTCTTAAATTATCTCTCTTTAATCTATTTTCCAGGTCAGTTGTTTTTCCAATGAGATATTTAATTTTAATTTTTATTTATTTTTTTAATTTTAATTTTTTGTTTTATTTTTAATTTTAATTTAATTTAATTTAATTTTTAATTCTTTTATTTTTCATTTCATTTTATTGTTTCTTGATGTCTCTTGGAGTAATTAGTTTCCATTTAACCCACTTCTAATTTTTAGGGAATTGTAAAGGTGAAAAATTCTAGGCTACAGTCTATATTCAGACAAAATTGATTCTTTCTCAGGAGGTGGAGAGCGTTTTTTCATCATGCATCCTTTGGGATTATCTTGAATCATTGTATTTCTGAGAATCACCAAGTCATATTAATTTTCTTTTCATAATTTTCTTGTGTCACTTTCACCTCTTTTCCTAATTTTCCCCCTACCATTCTAATCTCTTTATCTCTTCTATTAATTCTAGCATTTTTCTTTGAGACTTTCTTTGTAGCTGCTTTCACATTGTTGTCCTCTTCTGAGTTTGTGCTTTATTCTTCCCTGACCCCGTAGTAGCATTTTATGGTAAAACTCTTTTGTTGTTGATGATGATGTTTTGTCATCTTTCCAACCTATTTACTGACTTTTAACTTTATGTTAAAGTTGGATTCTACTCTCCTTGGAGAGGTGAGGCACTCTCCCAAGCTTCAGACTTTTTTGTGGGGCTGTTTTCAGAGCTAGTTCTGGGGTTCTAGAAGTTTTTTGGTGCTTCCAAGATGGTGTGTTTCTGAGAGAGGTGTGGTCACTGTTCTCCTGGTCTTCATTATGAGATCTACCCAGGAAGGACACATATCCCCTGAAACTTAAATTGTTAATTTTCTTTTTTGCATTGGAATTTGGACCAGGGCCCTTGCTACCTTGTGACTGGCCCTCAGAACTCCTCTCTACCCTGGAACTGCAATTCAGAACTGCATATGGGCAATAGAGTTGCCATCTAGTGACAGACGTAACCAGCACTAGCAAAGCATCCCCTGTAATCTCTTTCTGACCTCTTACTATCCCTAGGCTGAGAGCTCCCAGAGCTGCTGCTGCTGCTGTGATTACTATTGCTGACATAAAGTGTGTGGACTCCAGAGAGGTCCCCACCCTATTGTCACAATTTTTTCCTGCCAACCTCCTAAATTTTCTTAGGCCAGAAAAATGTTCCACCCTGACCTTTTGTTGGTTCTCCCTCTCCAAAATTTTATTTGAGATATTATTTTAAAGTTGTTTGGAAGGGAAGGTTGAGAGAGTTTAGCTGGCTTGCTTCTAATCTGTCATCTTGGTTTATAAAAAGATTTTCAAATCATTCTTAATGTTCTAGAAAGCAAGGTTTAATTTTCCTATCTGCCATTGTCCTAAATGTTGAGGAAATAACCATAATTATAAAATACTTTATTTCTTTCTTGTTATATAAAGCAGAAACCTGTGTGGTTTCTATATTCTGAAATGATCATGAGAGAATCAAGACAGACAACCAACAAACAACAAAACACGAGAGAATCAAGACAGACAATTCTTCCTCCCTAGTCACATGGGAAACACTGGGCTGCCCATCATGGAAAAATCCCTATTGTTCTAAGAGATTTAGGGAAATTCTCTGTATGGCATTTTTTTTTGCTTCATTAAGAAGTGGATAGTGGCCCAGGTTTCCCATCATTTTCACTTTCTCAAGCTTTTTGTTCAGCATCAGGTACAGAATACCATTTCCCCCTTCAGCAAGTCAGGAAGTTGTTAGCTGTGCTATTCTTAAAAGAACATATGATCTGAATATCTTTTGTCACATAATATTGCAGTTGGTTGAGATCTTGGGGGTCATCCAGTCTCACCTAAGATTGCATAGAAATCCTTTTAAGGCTTACCTTACCATAGTCATTTATTCTTTACTTGGAAATTGGAACCTCACTACTTTCCAAGGCAACACTGTTCCACTTTTGATATTCCAATTATCAGGAACTTTTTGTTTATATCAAACCTAAGTCTAACTCTGACTCTCTTCAGTTTCTACTTTCCTAGTTCTATCTTCTGGGGTCACAGAGAATAAGTCTAATTATCCTTTTCCCCTTTTTTATAAAGTACTTTTTAGTGGATTTTACCTTTTTCCCAATTAATAAAGATGTAATATGGGGCGGCTAGGTGGCGCAGTGAGTAGAGCGTCGGCCCTGGAGTCAGAAGGACCTGAGTTCAGATCTGGCCTCAGACACTTAACGCACAAATAAAAACCTAGCCGTGTGACCTTGGGCAAGTTACTTAATCCCAATTGCCCTCCAAAAAGCAAAAAATAAATAAATAAATAAAGATGTAATTTCTGTCTTTACCTCTTCCAATTGAGCGAAAAAAGAAATAATTGAGCCAAACCATTTAACAAATATGTGTAACCAAGTAAATCATGTAGAGTTAAGTGAGTAAAACCAAGTAAGCAATTTGTATAGCAACAGCAATATTTTAAAAACAAATACCTTTGAAAAACTGGTAAATGAGAAAACCAGTAATGATTTCAGAGGACCAATGATGAACCATGTTATTCACCACTTAAAAGAAAAGTGATGGATTTTAAATAAAGAATGAAACAGGTTTTGCACATGAATGATGTGGAAATTTATTTTGCTTGATTATCCAACTACCATTCAAAGACACAAGGACAAGCATCTTGGTGTTCTCTAATTTTCCTCTCTTGACCAAACTTTCAACCAGCCTTTAGATGGCAGGTTTCCAGGTCTCTCCATCATTCCAATCATATAACTCCATACAAAATTTCACATATGTGAGATAGTGTATTGACTATTAACAGATGTCATTAGACTTAGAATATTGGACCAACCAGATACTATTATCAGATTCTCATAAGGCTACTGTTATTGCAACTCAATTTTTTCCAAGTACAAATTATTTCTTCATTGTGAATTTTATTTTAAGTTTCAAATACTCTTCTCTGTCTACCTTGCCCTACCCCCACCATACACACACACACACACACACACACACACACACACACACACACACACACATTAAGAAGGTAAGAAAAGCAAAACCCATTATAAATATTTACAGGCATACAAAACAAATTCCACATTGATCTTGTAAAAAAAAAACAGCAAGAAAAAGAAGAGAAGAAAATATCTTTCAATCTGCACTCTGAGTTCAACATTTCCCTTTCTACAGGTATAGCTTGCTTCATTATGAGTTCCTTAGAATTGTGATTTGTCATTTTATTGTTCAGTTATTGGGTCTTTCAAAGTTGATTGTCTTTAAAATATTTTTATTATTATATAAGTTGATCTCCTAGCTCTGCTCATTTCACTTTGTGGCATCTAATACAAATCTTCACAGTTTTTTTTGTAACTATTCCCTTCTTTATTTCTCATAGTACAATGGTATTCTGTCTCTTTCATATACCATAGTTTATTCAGTCATTTCCCAGTTGATGGTCATCCCAACAATTTTCAATTCTTTGCCATGACAAAAAGAGCTGCTATCAATATTTTTGTACATATGGATCCTTTTCCTTTTTCTTTGATCTCTTTGGAGTATAGACCTCAAGGTGGTTTCTCTGGGTCAAAGGGTATGTACAGTTACTGCCCTTCAATTTTAATTATGCATTATTACTGACATACTTATAGAGAGTTAATGAATAAACGGTGTGGGAACATATATTTTTTTGGAAATGCCCACTGAGTAAATTCACCCTGCTTTACTATATTTACTTGTTACAAGTGTTTTATTTTCTTTTTTTCTGTTTTTTTTTTCAATTGGGAGATTGAAGGGGCATAGGGTTATCAATAGTGATAAAACATTGTAACCTTTTTTAATAAACAGAAAAGAACAAAAAAAGTTCAGAAGGAAGCACAGACAATTTGTACAGTTTAGAATGTAAAATGTAGAAGTAATTTACTTTTTAAAAAAAATCTAGCAGTATGAAATGGAGACGTGTGGTTTCATATAGAATCTTCTTTTTATGTTTGGCTGTATACTTGGGAATGCTCTTTTTTGTTTTTTAAGTTCAGAATTTTCAAATTTTGAAATAAAATTAAGTTTTGTTTATTATTCAAGAAAACAAACAAACCAGAATAGTTTACTGTGGATTCTAAGACATTCCTTCCTTTTTCAAAATTCTACAGTTAAACTTTGATAAATTTAGTAGAATTAGTTAGCAAACTTTTCCCAGACAATGTTGTTGACTCACAGTTTTGACTTATAGTTATGGTATTTCAGTAAATAATCAAAGTAAATTAAAAACACTTTTTTTATAATGAAAAATCAGGGCAATGTCAACTTCTCTACTAACTGGTACTCCAATTTCCTGCTCAATTTGAGATTGCCTATAATTTAAGGATCGGAAACATTTAGTCCTAGGTTCTTTTATTCCTCGTCAGAATTATTGTAGGATGGAGATGAAGAGATTCATTCCCTCAGGCCACCAACCATTATGCAGATATACTTTTGAATTGGTTCTGGTTTTATATGTGTGTTGAACTTTTTTTCTTGTGATTTAGGGTTTGGAGTTTTATGAGGGCAGCAGTCTGGATCATGTGTAGGATGGTTTACAAAGTTTTATTTGGAGACCTGGAATTTAATCTGGTATCAAAATTTATACCAAAGATTTAACATTATTGAAAGATGACTTCTGGGAAGAAACAGCACGTATAACCCATGGAAATAAGTAGTGACCTATACATCTAGGGCATAATGTGAATTAAGCACCAGGCCTAGTAATCATTTTAATTAAGTTCCTTCTTTTTCTCTTTCACTTTTCATAATTTGCACAAAATTCTGGGATTATAGGTAATTTTCAAGGTATTTTCTGTAAGCATGTTCTCTCAGCCTGATGATTGAGAGGCCTATACGAGGAGGAGACTTGGTGACTGGGAATAGGTGGCATTAGAAAATACTGAGTGCCAAAATCAATTATTGCTAGCCAAATGCTTTTTTCAAACTAGTAAGGAATGATGCATAATATTCTGGGAGACATCATCAAAATATATTTTCCCTCAGAAGAGCTGGATATGTTAAGACAACAATGAATTTTTCCACCTTCCTGAGGTTTTACATGTTTAGAGCCATGGGTTCATCATTCCGTGTGACTAATCAACTCCTTTGCTCTACATTTCAATTAACTCTTAACTACCTGCACTAACATGGAAAAAATTAGAATATAAAGCATAAGGTAGACAAGAAAAGTCATAGAACATTAGAGTTGGAAGGACCTTCAGCTACCATCTAGTCCAACTCATTCATAACCAAGAATCCTACCTTTATAACAGCATAGAAAAATCATCAACCAACCTCTTTTAAAGACTTCCAATGAAGCAAAAATTAACCCCACCCCTTATAAAGGCAGTTAATTTTACTTTTGGATAGCTTCAATTCTTTGGGAGATTTTGTTTTCCCCTTACATCAAACCCAAACCTACCTCTCTGTACTTTCACCTATGCTCCCAGTTCTGTCCTATAACACTGAAGAAATTGAAGTCCTCTCAGTTTTTGAACAGAGCTATTTTACACACTTATCTTCTCTTCTTCATGCTAAATATCCTTAGTTCCTTCAACTGATAACAAAAATGAAATAACATGTACAAATATTCATGGATATATACCCAAAGAAATGAATATGGGGGAATGAATATAAATATCTTTTGGGAATTTCTGATATACAAGGCACTATGCCAGTTGTTATGACATGAAGAAAGAAATTGAGCAAGACATTTGTATTCTCTTTTTAGAGTGGGCTCTTTTAATTACTTTTTTGCCCTTTCCTTAAGCTGGTCCTCTGAAGCACCTTCTCCCCTTCCCTCCCAACTGGTTGGTCTCCATGGTCACTGATCAAAGTAATAAATAGGATGGAAATCATGAAAGGGAAGAACTAACATAGCAGGGCACTAAGGTGTCCCATTAAAAATGACAGGGGGACTTCACTGGCATGGACTCCAAGAACTCAGAATTACCCCCATGCCACAATGAAGTATGAAGTAGGACTCTATTCCTTTACATAGCAGTCATCCAATGAACTAAATAGATCTAGGATCTGATCAAATGTGTGGGAAATATCTCCAATAATGTAGATCACAATACATGTAGGACCACCCATTCTCTGCAATTCTTATTCATAATTTCCTACAAATCTATCATAGGAGCTCCTTTTGGTATTCTATCTGCCTGAATAAATACTGCTAATGTTACTAAGACTATGAATAAGAAACAGGCTAACAATTACTTATCATTGGATTTGTTGAATATAACTAAAAATGGCTTACCTCTGGATGGAGCTATGAAATGATTAATATACAGAAGTAGGATCAAAAGACCCTACATAGGGGACAATTGCATAATTCAGCATTTTATGGCAGCAATTAAGGACCAGGTCATTGCTACCAGAAACTAAAGAAGGGGCTATCTTTAAGTAGTCAAGATGTTTTTCCCCAAAATTTATTTTAGACTCAAATGCCAGAAAAATAGAGAATAGAGAAAAGAAATGAAAACATCATAAATTTAAATATTGGAACTTAAATACAAAGTTAGAAAGAAATAAAAGCATGTCATGTGCATAGCAGAACATTAGAGGATTCAAAATATGTAACAATAAATTTTCATTTCAAGAAAGCCTATATGATAAATAATATACTTGTGTTAAGAATTGTCCATATTTGCTTCCTTGTGAGTTATTTTTTTGTTCTCTGCTATGCACTCTTTTACTGTGTTCTTTTTTCCCTCCCCTCCCCTGAAAGCCACAATAAAGTTTAGATATATTTCTCTATAGCTATAAATATATACATATCCTCTCCCACTCTCCCCAGAATGCTAAAATAAAATTTATTTATGTTTAGGAGTCAAAATTATAAAATCAATGTAGATTATCTAAGGAAATAGTGGATATAGTACAACTCATCATTACTGATCATAAACATTTAGTATCTACCAAATATATCACAGAAACTTGCTGTCTTTTATGGACTGAGTACAAATTCCTATATTACAAATAGAGTCTTGAAAATGTCCTAACTAAATCAATCAGCAAGAATGACCTGGAACCAGACTATTATCAGTGATCATATTGTTGGCTATGATCACCCAGATATAACATTAATTCATAAAATCAATTTATTATTCATAAAATTCTTTAATTCAGAAGAACATTTAAGCTATATGTCACCATCACAAATAAATATGTGGAGCACAAAGTATTCAAAGTATAAATGCATGGCTGAGGAGAACAAAATCATATGGGAACAAGTTGAATAACCTTCATGCCTATTGCTTTGACTGCTACAGGGGTTGCACTGAAGGTACTCTCAGCAACCTTGTGGAAGATGAGCTTATGTCTTAGTATTTTTATTCAAACACAAAAAAGAATTTATTTTATCTTCCTCTGTAATCTTCCGTGAAACATAGAATATAAAGTAATAATAGCATGATAATGACTTTTTCCAAGATTCTCTTTATTTGAAGCCTATCAAGAATGATGAGAGGATGAGATGATGATAAGATATCAATAATAATAGTGATATTAACAATACAATTTTAAATCCTAATTTTGCCCTCCATAGCTAAGCAGAACACATCGAGTTATTCTTACGCATGAAAATCCTTCAGACATTTTGAACATAGTTATCATGTGCCTGCTGAGACTCCTCTTCTTACATTCCAATATTGCCTGTCCCCAGAGAGTAAATTACTCAACCAGTGCTATGGACCTATGTCTCTAAATATGCAAAACCTCAGAGACATGGAAAATTGTAATGTTGTCTTATTATAACATAATAAATACTTCTGAGGAAAAGTATACTTTGATGACATTTCACAGAATAACATATGGCATTTTTTAGTAGTTTCCAAAAAAGAATTCAGCTTGTAAAAATTGTCTTTGGCCCTATCACCATTTTTCCAATGCCCCTCCTTTCTAGCCACCATCACTTTTCTTTCAGCTCTATTTCATTTGACGACAGATATTATATTAATATGTTCAAAGATAGTTATTATATTAACTCAAGCACTCCAATTGTATGCAAGGCATTAGATGAGGTACTAGAGATCCAAAAACATAATGAAAAATAATCTCTTGCCCTCAGGGAGTTTACTATATTCCATTGGGAAGTCCTTTATAGCATTCACTCAGATAAGTAAAGGAAAAAAGGAAAAAAAAAGGAAAGGAAAGGAAAAAAGTTCTAACAACTAGAAAGATCTGGTAAGTTTCCCCATGAGAGGAGGGGCCCTTTAATATCAATGAGTCTTTAAGGAACCATAAGGATTTTAAGCGGTACAGATAAGAAGGGAGTACAAATTGTGAGTTATTATTAATAATTACTCACATCTTTATAGTGTTTTACATCTCACTTTCTTCACAGCAAGATTTTAAAGTAGTAAAAGCATCATTATCCCCACTTCACATGAAGAAACAAAGGCCAGTAATAGAGTCGAACATTTGCAAACACTCTTCTTGCTTTTTGATTTCCTCTTAAAAGAAGATAAAATATTTTACTGCTGTTTCTTCTGTTTGACAGGTAAGGAGAATGCATTCTTTTCCTAGTAGTTATAAACCTCACCAGATCAGCATTTCTCAAGGCTTAGAAATTAATCTCACAGGGTTTGCTGGGAATTCTGCAAAACTTAATTCCCCAATGAAGGGATTTGGGCTCACCTAAGTTATTTGCACTTCATGATACTATGACAAGTTGACTTCTCAATGTGTTTTATTTCAGAAAATGTTAACTCAGATGACAACTATCACTATAAATGTGAGAATAAATGTATATAAATCACAGTTGCTCAAATATCAGTTCATATGGCAGACAGATGAGAACACAAAGTTTCTCACAGCCCATAGTATTTTAGATGAGCTCTTTGTATTGTAACAAAACAAGTCTTTCCCAAGAAAATTAACTTTTTTCCTTTTCCCTAATCATGGGCATTATTCAATATAAAATAGTGTGAGGTCTTTTTTCTCATGAATATATGATTTAACATAAATGGTATTTTCTTTCTTAGTCTAATAAATAGGAGAGAGAGAGAAGAAAAAAATTAAAAAGAGAAAAGAAAAGAAGATTGGAGAGGACAGGAGAGCAAGACAAGGAGATATTAGGAGAGAGCATTGTTAGACAGTTAAAGAGAAAAACTACATGACCAAGAAATTCATTGGTAAGGATAGGGTATTTTGTTCAATAGTGTTAAAGGTAGAGTTATGCTGAAAATACATTCAATTGTCCCTAAAAGCTTGATCAAGAGTAACATTTTTAAAGTAAGTAATCTTTAATATTTGGTTATGGTTTCACATTGTAAGCTCCTAATTAGTAGAAGCTGGAATCATTTATAATTTCATTTTGAACACTATAGCATGTTTTTTGAGGGCACTTTTAAATTACTAGTTATGTTTGGCCCTGTGGAGTTGCTCCTTTATCCTGTAACACATATACGAGTAAGTTGGAAGAGCTGCATTCTTTTTCTATCTTCAAACTTGTATCTTCTCCCTGCTAAGTAACAGGGAGGTCATTAGAGGTAAGACTTTTTTTTTTGGATGATCTTTTAAATTCCTGCCTTGGGCCAATATGATAATCATTTTAAATGATTTTTTAAAAATTATTTACTATGGGGTTAGGAGGGAAAATAATGTTTAAAAATCTGTTCCAAATAGTCCTAGTAAATTGAATATAGTGTTTTGTAAAAAAAAAAAAATCATTTTCTTTTAGTTTTTAATTTCAATATTATGTGTTTAAGGTAACAAATCTATTTTTCTAGGGTTTTTTTTTTGCTAGTTGATGTCTACAAATCCATAAGTTATTGCTGTTTGAATTCATAAATTTCCTTATTGGTAATATAGAATAAAATTTCTGAAAAGCATTCTAAAATAACAATCTGTGAAAGCTGTGATGGTTTCCAAATTGTTTTTAATATTTAAGGTCAATTTACCTGAGAAATAATAAGCAAGAATTTATAAGAATAAGATGAAAAAAATTACATGTATTAGTAGAATAACTACAAAAAATAAATCTTCCCTCCATAGGCCTAGGGCTTATGATACATTGATTTGGGCTTAAAAAATAATGCTAACAAGGAATAATTTGAATAAAAATTTGATGTATAAGTCAACTCAAGGTTTTGTTTCCTAGAATTGGTGGTCTTCATTAATAAAGGATCTATTATTACTTTGTGATGGCTTAATACAGGGGGAAATTATAAAAAATTTAGCAGACTGGGGGCAGAGCCAAGATGGTGGAATATAAACAGTGCATCCAATACACTCTCCCCCCAGATTACCTCCAAACTATGTAAAAGGGGACTCTGAACAACTTCTGGAGCCCCAGCACCCACAGTACGACACAGAGAAGATAACCTCCTGCTGAGGACAGTCCAGCAGCCCTGCAGGAAGGACCAGCTCAGCACTCTGGGAGCCAGCAGTGCAGCGCACAGCGCATGGAGAGCCAAGGCCAGATACACTTGAGTCGGGTTTTAGCCCCAGGGCGGCCAGGCCAGCAGCCAGCTGGAGGGACCCCAGAACACCAGCAGCTGTGGCGATTCCAGAATTATCAACTCAGATATGCCTAGGACAAAGTGAGAGGTTAGTGCCCTATGGACTTTGGGACCAGTATTTGGGGAATGCGTTGGGTTCCTCCCCTGGGGGCTAGAAGCTGCTGAGGAGACATACCATTTTGCAGTTTTCAGTGGCAGCTCCAGCTCCTGGCCTGCGAACTGTAGGGAGATCCAGCAATCAGTCCTGGGGGTTAATCGTTCTTGCTTTAACCTCCCTGGATCTGGATTGTGATCTGGAGAGGAGGTCTGGGGTGGGCATACAGCTTGCCAGAAAGCTGTGAAGACCCCGATTTTCTGGACGAAAGCTCCCCTGTCTGGTGGCAGAGTCCTGCTGTGGCAACAAGCCCAAAGGCCAAGTAATTAAGTGGCAACATGTCAAGGCAAAGGAAACAAAATAAACAGAAAAATGCAACCTTAGACTCCTATTTTGGGGGCAAAGAAGATTGAAGCAGGGAACAGGAGGAGGACTGTGAGGTCAGAAATCCTGCTCCAAAAGCCCCAAAGGAAAATATGAGTGGGTTACAGGCCATAGAGGACCTTAAGAAGGACTTTAAAAATCAAATAAGAGAAGTGGAGGAAAAATTGAGAAGAGAAATGAGAAGGATGCAGGAAAAGTATGAAATGAGGGTCAACAGCCTGACTGAGGAAACAACACCTTAAAAATAGACTAACTCAAATGGCAAAGGAGGCCCAAAAGGGCAATGAGGAGAAGAATGCCTTAAAAAGTCGAATTTGCCAGATGGAAAAAGAATCTCAAAAGTTCACTGAGGAGATTTATTCCTTCAGAGTTAGACTGAGCAAATGGAAGCTAATGACTTTATGAGAAATCAAGATGCTGTTAAGCAGATCCAAACAAATGAAAGATTAGAAGGCAATGTGAAATATCTCATGGGAAAAACCACTGACCTGAAAATAGATCCAGGAGAGATAATTTAAAAATTATTGGACTACCTGAAAGCCATGATCAAAGAAAGAACCTAGAAATCACCCTTCAAGAAATTCTCAAGGAAAATTGCCCTGATGTTTTAGATCCAGAGGGCAAAATAGAGGTTGAAAGAATCCACAGATCACCTCCTGAAAAAGATCCCCAAAAGAAAACTCCCAGGAATATTATAGCCAGGTTCCAGAATCCCCAGATCAAGGATAAAATACTACAAGAAACAATTTCAATATTGTGGAAACACAATCAGAATAGCACAGGACCTGGCAGCTTCTACAGTGAGGGATCGAAGGGAATGGAATATGATATTCCAGAGGGCAAAAGAGCTGGGAATGAACCCAAGGGTCAACTACCCAGCAAAACTGAGTATCTTGTTTCAGGGGAAAATATGGTCATTCAGTGGAATAGAGGACTTTCAAGCATTCTTGAGGCAAAAACCAGAGTTGAATAGAAAATTTGACATCCAGACACAAGAAGCAAGAGATGCCTGAGAAGGTAATCAGGGAAAAGAAATGAAAAGGAACTTATCAAAGTTGACCTATTTACATTCCTACATGGAAAAACAATAACTGTGACTGATGATATCTTTCTCAGTATGAAAACAATGGAAGAAGGGTGTATGGTCATATGAATACATATGTGAATGTGTGTATATATTTTACTGTTATACATGGAGAGAAGGCATAGGTTGAATTTGTTGGGAAGGAATGATACTTAAGGGGTGAAATTATGAGGTAAGAGAAGAAAGTGGCAAGAGGAGATGGGGAGAAACAGGGTAGGGTAAACTATCTCATGTGGAAGTGGCTGCAGGGGAGGGGAAGAATAGGAAGACAAAAAGGCAAAACCACATTCTCATTGAATTTTGTTCAGGGAGAGAATGACATACATACTAAATGGGGTATCTCAACCTGCAGCAGAATAGGGGGAAGGGGGATGAGAGGAGGGATGATGGATGGGAGGGCATTCTTGGGGGGAAGGGAGGTTGGAAGTACCCACTATAGAAGAGGGACAGGATCAAGTAGGGAATGGACCAGGTGGGGAGTGGTATGGGTGGGAGGGAATTATAAGCAGCCTTGTCCAATATATCTACTATGGTAATATTTTGCATTGCTATACATGTACAACACATACTGAATTACTTATCTTCCCAGAGGGAATGGGTGTCAAGGGAGGAAGGGAATGGATCTGAAATTCGAGGTCTTGAAATTAAATGTTTCAAATATATATAAATACTATTATCAATACTCTTTTGCATGTAATTGGGAGATAAGATGTGCAGGCATTTGGGGTACAGAGATTCACCTTCCTCTAATGGAAAAGTTGAAGGGGGTATGGGAGAAGATATGGGAGAGAGCAGATTGGAGGAAGGGATATCTTGTGGGACTGCTATTCTGGGATGGTGGGTAGGGGAAAAACGGGGAAAAAAATTGTAACTCAAAATCTGGCGGAAATGAATGATGTAAACCAGAAGTTAATAAAGCATTTGTTTAATTGAAAAAAAAAATTTAGCAGACTGATTTAACATTTTTGGATCAAAAGTAATTTTTTAATGGTTCTTCAAATTTGTGTTAGCATCTTCAAATGTTACAAAAGTGGATCTGTTCCAATCTCTTATGGAATTTTGGCAGTATTCAAATAATATGAATTAGTCTGTTGAAGTGGAAAAAACTGAATCAAGAACCACAGATCCTGGTTCAAATTCTGCCTCTGATGCTTATTAGTTATATGGCCTTGCATGAATCTTTTATCCTCTGCAGCTTTCAGTTTCCTCATCTGCAAAATGATGAGATGGCCATAGTCTTCCTCTGAGAGCTTTATATAGATGATTCTATAATATTTAATGGTACCTTGCTGCTCTAAACCTGTGATATAATACTTACCCTTATTTTATGCTCTAACTTTATGAGTTCAGGGCTCTATAAGCATTTCAGTAGTCTAAATGTTTGTTTTTTTCTGTTTAAATTCAACCCAATATTGTTTTAGTTAAACACCATTTCTTTTGTTTTCCCCTTGGTTGTCCTGTGGAATAAGTGCTCTTTCCCCTGGTCAAGTTTTTTTGCATACTGGCAGATGGCAAGCATGACTCCACTTCCTTAGCCTTCTGTTCTTAAGGGTGAACAGCCCCAGCCTTTCATTCTTTCCTGTAGGTCAATGCTTTTCAGTCCTCTCAACATTCTTGCTATTCTCTGTACTTTTTCCAAGAAATGCACATATGATATTAATATTAACTGACTGCATCGAATTATTCAATTGTTGATCTAATAATTGACATGTGAGTTTCTCTGAAAACAATAATTGCAAGATTGTACAGACAAATAGGGTAACTCCTCTGTCACATGCATGAATATAAAATAAGCACAAAGAAATGGATGAGTGTGGGAGAAAGAAAAGTCCAGCTGGATGCTTCAGAAAGGAATTGTGTCCTTTCACCTCTGGAACCATGGAACACCAATGAACCTTATCTATTGTTGGCAATGGATTAGCAATAAAAGGGACATCTTGGTTTCCCATCTTTCAGTCTTCTCATCTTTGGAGGTATATGGAATTGAGATAGTGTATAAGTGGAAGCAGCTTAGTAATTTAGGTTTATCTATGATTTGGGTTAAAGTGTGATTCAAAACTCCTTGAGGCATTTTCTTTCTAACAAGGTTTATACTAATATGGCAACAGTAGAAGCACACTTTCTTGTATTTGCTCTGGAGAAATGCCACCGATAGGGTTCTTTCTTGTACACAGAGTGTATACTTTCTTTTTTTTTTTTTTTTTTGATTTTCAAATTTCCTTTACTTCCCTCCCTCCTCCCCTCACAACAGCATATAGTACAGTATAGGGTCTGCAAATGCTTTCATATTAGACATTATTCCAATTACAAAGGCATATTGTACTAGGTGGGATGAAAGATGGTAAGGAAGAAATAAAACCAAACAATGAGAAGAACAAGATCATTTAGTTTGCTTCCATCAGGATTCAGGCTCAGTTCTTAATAGTTATATCTCTGGATGGCGCATTTCTCACTTTCTTGAGTCAGTCGGGATTAACTTATATCACTGCATTGCTGAAAAGAGTCCAGTCTGTCATAGTTGGTCATCACAGATATGGTATGTCTGTGATTGTACACAAATTTCTTCTGATTCTACTCTTCTCGCTCAGCATCAGTTTGTATAAGTCTCTCCAGGTAATTATGAAATCCGTCACCTCCTCGTTTCTTATAGCACAATAAAATTCCATTACATTCATATACCACAACTTGTTTAGCCATTCCCCAATTGATGGGCACCCCTTTAGTTTCCAATTCTTTGCAACCACAAAAAGGGCTACTATAAATATTTTTGTACATATGGGTCTTTCTCCCACTTCTGTGATCTCTTTGGGGTATAACCCTAGAAGTGGTATTGTTGGGTCAAAGGGAGTGTATACTTTCTAATAAAAACATTAACAGAGCCCAGTAGTAATTATCCTTTTTTTTCAATACCCTCTATCATACCATACTGAGATAAACTTTCCCCCCCACTATTTTTTGTGGCTTTATCTTTTGTTATAATAAAATAAGGTTACTTTCCCAAAGGTTTTGTTTCAAAAGACATGATTTTGACCTTTGGGAAATCTTTTAAATCTCATGTTTTCTACTACTGTAAGATTTTTGTTGTTGTCTTTTGTTCTCAAAGAAGAGCAGGACATCAGGAAGGTGATGCCATGACTTGCAAGTGAATTGGATTTAAGTGAAGGAGGGCTGTGCAAAGTCACCAGCCTCACTTTCTCCTCCAGAGAAATCTGGGTCCAGTGACCAGATATAGATCAGGAAAACTGGAGATGATCCAGGATGCAATGGGAAATCTTGGCCTTTTTAAACTAAGGTTTTTCCCAGGTTTCAGTTTGACTGAGGCAATACCCATTCAGTGATTAAGGCTAGGTAAGAAAATAGGAAAAGAAAAAATCATTCTGGAAACAGAAGATCCTGAGGGATTTTGGACAAAACAGTTGCTATTTACATTCTGAATCATCAAGGCCCAAACAGTAACTAAATAGGGTGTGGGGTGGGACCTATTGTTGGCCAGTCAATGAGAGTCAGAGTTACTTGTGTTTAAGGCATGGTCCTTGAGATAGAAATCTAGCACATAAACCCCAAGATACCTCATGAGGTTTTAGCAATCAAAATTTACATTCCTTTGGGCAGCACACACAAAGCTAAGGGTATCATACCCCATGTGGACAGAGGGAGAGGAGAGGAGAGGAGAGGAGGAGAGGAGAGGAGAGGAGAGGAGAGGAGAGGAGAGGAGAGGAGAGGAGAGGAGAGGAGAGGAGAGGAGAGGAGAGGAAGGAAAAGAGAAGGAAGGAAGGAACTGCATTGCCTAACTGGAACTGCCCAGTTGGATCTCCAGTGGGGCAGCTTATACTGCTCACAGATTATTCTTTGTTCTTTGCTTGCAAAGAGGACTATGACATTAGGAAGGTGATGCCATGACTTGCAAGTGAATTGGATTCAAGAGGATAAATGTAAAAGCAGGGAGGAAAAGTCAGTCATGAATTTTTCCATTTTTCAAATACTGTTAGTTGATAAAAGAAGAGTTAATACTTCCCCTTCATCCCACTTAGCATGTATGAGGAAATCCCCTGAATACTGTCACAGAATCACAGAATATTAGGATTGGAAGGGATCACAGAAGCTATCTTATCCAACATGATGCTTGGGGGATAAATCCCTTCTACAGCATAGTCAACAAGAGATCATGCAGAATTTGTCTGAAGACTTCCAAGAAGGAAGAATCTATGTTTAACTAAGGAATACAAGTAAGTTCTTAGCTCTTATTGATAGGACACTTTTCTTTGTATCACACCTGAAATTGCCTCATTGTTCCTGGTTTTGCCCTTGTCAGGTAACAACCCTTCAAGTACCTAAGTCTGCTCTTCTCCAAACTAATATTTCTTTTTTCAACCCATCTTTATATGGCATGAACTCAAGACCCTTCACCAACCTAGTTACCGTCCTTTAGGTACTCTCTACTTTATCACCTTCCTCCCTGAACATAGTACTCTAGATGTGGTCTGACCACAGGATCCTAATCAAAACACCTATTATCTATCCACACTTCAGCCTCATTTAAAAATAAAAACTAGCCTAGAATTTGAACATCAGTATGTCACTGTACTTTCATGTTTTGGCTTAATGTTTCTGGTCTGTTGTCTTTATGTATTGTTTATGTGTCTCACGATTCTCCATTCCACTTTATCAGTGTTTGGAAGGCTAACAAAGTAGTTCTTGGGGTATTAAAACTCTCTCCTCTCTAATGATTCAAGTGTCCGTCAGTATCCGAAACCTAGGTTATGCCTCAACTGAAATGAAACAAGCAGCTGTGGCAGATTATGCACTGTGTCAGAGGGAAGCAGACGTGTCTATTAACCCATTATAAAGTATTCCTGCTAGGCAAAACCAAGAACCACAAAAGCTCAGTTTGAAGAGTCCTTGAGGGGATTGACTCAGACTGAACCTGACTGAGAATTAATTCCCTCTACCATATTCCCATCAAGTGGTGACCCTCCCTTGAATTCAAGGCCTCAAATCTGGGAAAATCTACTCCCTGAGGGCAAGGGACTGTTTTCTTTGCCTCTCCAGTGTCTAGAATTATGTCTGGTACATGGTAGGAGCTTAATAAATGTTTGTTGATTGATGGATCGATGGCACTAATTGTTAAGGTTTTTCTTTTTCTTCAATGTCAAAATTGACTTTTCTGTAACTTTCATTACTCACAGCTCAAATGGCTCCCAAAGAAAACTATATTCTTTAGTTTCCAGCTGCTTTCTATTTTCTCTCTTACAGTTGGGTTAGTCTGCTGCTGGTGTTGTTTTGTGCTTTTGACCTCATCTTCTGTTTATTGTGGGCTGAGACACTGCTTACTTGTTTACTCTAGGAAAATGTTGCTTTGTTAATGTTCTTTTCCCCTCTTCTTGGTCCCTTACAGAAACACTGGCCTGCTAAGTTTCCCTCCATTATATCCTCTCCCTCCCAATGTCTCAGGTACCAGGGGAGCCAGGATAGCTGATTTCCCAAGAATCAGAACGAAATGAAAGACACTTAAAACAGAAGAGAATGTGATCGTTGATGATTCAGAAGGCACTTAAGGATCCTGCAGTGCCTCAAGATCATTCATAGGAACACGTGACTGCAATGAATAACTAGATAATGAAGAGTTGAGAGAATATTGGCTAAAGCAGCCTTCACTGCGGTTATTTTTTTACAGTCTCTAATCCTGCCATACACAATTTAGCACTTGATGAATCATTTTTTGATAGAGGGTGTGTCCTGAATGTAGATCATTTTTATCATGGGGTTGAGACTTTTCCTTAATGGAGAGGTGAAGATATGGACTCTGTACCACAAATGATCGGATTTTCTTCAGCAACAACTAATGAAAGCACTATTTTTCAAAAGGCTATTGGGCATGAGAAGAAGTGGGATGGAGGAACTACTGAAAATATTCCTTTAGCCTCCATTTCCTCAGTGCTTTCAAAAGTACCCATCGTGTTGGAGGCCTCTGTAAACAGTCAGTTAAGTCAATCAAAAAGCACCTACTACATGCCAGGCACGATGAAAGACTGGGGATACAGAAACACTAAGGAAATGCTTTCCCCTCAAGGTGCTTACATATTATTAGGGACACAACATGTAAATGAAGGAGTATTTATCAAGCCCGTGATAATCACTCTTGTTTCCTATATTCAGAGTAATAGAGAAAATTTCTGTTTTAAACATTAATACAATCCTTGGAAAGAGCTGAAATAAATCAAACGTATACTGAAATGAGTCAACTCGTGGCTCAGTTCATAAGCCTCATGAAAGCCCCTTTTGCTGTTTGACCTGGGAAGAATCAAAGTACAGAGATTCAGTCCTCCCCAAGCTGACTTATTCCTTGCCTAGACTCCTACTCCAAAAGAGAAGTTGAGCTTTATTTTGGACTCTGAGTGTTATTGGGGACTTTGTGCTTCTTAGATCCATGATTGGGCCCCTAGCCAGTGGCAGCTGTCAGCTGAGTTGCATTTCTTCTCAACGCACAACTCAGACCAAGTTAAAGGCCTTCAGTGGAGTGGGGGATTTGTATGGGAAACTGTCTAAATACTCCCATTACATCCTTATTGTGACTGTTGCTGTCCAGTCCAAACCGCACTTAGAGACGCCACTTCATTGATAGTAATAATGGACACATTCATTATCAATGGTACATTCCATACAGTCTGCTGAACTAAAGGTCACTGAATCATTGGACAGGCCAGAAAATCAGTGGTAGGTGTTTCATAATTAGGTAGGAAATCTGAAATGCAATTCATATAATGTTATATTCAAGCATGACCCAGCTGGGCATCTTTTCAATGAAGTGTCTGCAAATTATATTAACCATCTTCCCTAGTATCATGCTTGGTTATCTCTAACTCTGATCCCCAGAGTTTCATAATATAGAAAATACACTCATTTTCTTCCCGCATTTTTTCTCCTGACAAATCTCGTTCCAATTTCTTTCTCTCTCATTTGTATTAATCAATCAGTTAATCAATTTAAGATGTTTATTTCCAATTCTTCTAGCTATGTTGACTTTCCCAAGAACCTCTCTATATCATTATCAGGCTAAAAATTTCTACAACAAATAGGCATTTGGGAAATTCAGGGATTTGTCTAGTTCACATCAGATTTTTGAGGGCTATAATTCTGTAGGGCTTTAACGAATTCAATTCAATAAATATTTATCAGATGCCTATAGTGCACGGGGCACTAAGATAGGTACTGAGGCTACAATGATAAAAAAAACATACTACTTCCTTGTCAGACCTTATTGGACATCCCCCATGATTTTCTTTTTTTTTAAATTGCTAAAAATAATGCAAAATTTTTAGCTCCCAAACATGTATGTCTGAAGTTGCCTTCAACACTCAGAAAATCAGAAAAATCATTGTGATCTCAGGATGTACTAAGGGAAGCTAATGTGCTGTAAGAGTAGTGATCATCTGGTTATACTCTACCCAGCAAGAGAGATTAAATTTGCTCTCTTTGGCTTCGGAACTAGAAACAATAGGTGAAGGTGGTAGTGAATCAGATTTCAGATTGAGGTGAGCAAAACTTTCTGGCCATTAGAGCTGCCCCAAAGGTGAATGGGCTATCCCAGAAGGCAATGGATTTTCCCTTGATGGAAATCTTCTGACAAAAGCTAAATACCCACTAGTTTAGATGTGGCATGGTCCTTCTGTCCAGATATAGGTTGTCCTTGAAGGGTGTGGAGGTCCTTTCTAATTTAGATAGTCTATGAGTCCATAACTGTGATGCCATCAAATTTGAAGTTATCATGGTTAATTCCATTCCTGGAATGCATTTCCTCCCTACCTTTACCAATTAGAATCCCTCCCTTTAAAACAAAGCTCAGATACCCTCTTCTGTATGAAGCTTTTCCAGATCCCAGCAATTGCTAGTTTTCTTGCCTCTCAAACTACCTTGACATTAACTATTTTGCACATATTTATATTTATTAACATATTTATGTTGCATATATTTTATACTTGGCCCTAACATTATAACATTCTTCTTGTGAGTAGAGATTGTTTAATGTCCTGTATTTTGTTTACCTAGAAAGGACAATGCCTGACCCTTAGTAAATGCTTAGTAAATACTTGTTGATTGAGAGTTTATGTTTATATTGAGGGTATATTTATGATCAAGATCCATAAAAGGTAAAAATTCAACCACCTCTCTTAATATCCTTCTCTCCTTCCCCAGTATAAGATCTATCTGTTCATATCTCTCTTCTTCTGTCTG
Source organism: Gymnobelideus leadbeateri (assembly GCA_011680675.1). Taxonomy (NCBI): domain Eukaryota; kingdom Metazoa; phylum Chordata; class Mammalia; order Diprotodontia; family Petauridae; genus Gymnobelideus; species Gymnobelideus leadbeateri. Next base: position 45,637 of record WOXC01005286.1, on the reverse strand, counting down.
TCTTCCTCGTGCTAAAGAAGCATGTAGTCACTAGTTTTGGTCAGATGACCTGGATTTGGAGCTAGTAGAAATGGATTTGAATCCAGACTCAGTAACTTACTACCTGTGTGACATGAACAAGTCAGAGACCCTCCCAAGATCTCAGTTCCCTTCCTTCTCTATAAAAGGAATCAGATGGACTAGGTGCTTGCTAAGGTCCCTCATAGCTTAAACCCTATGGATCTATGATTTACCTGGACTGTGATAGTGGCAAGGAGAAAATAGGTGTTATATGTAAGAGAAAAATCTATCTGGCAGAGTCAATGTGAGTCTCTGCCTCAAGCTAGCACATTCTTCCATCAGTCAGGGGAAAAGCCACAAGGAGGTCAGGGTTTCACTGCTGTACACTAGGAAAATAGCCAGAGGATCAACATCCTCCATCTTTGGATTATCCTATGTTATTTCAGAACATCTGGAAGTCAGCATCAGGGTGCTTCTCTTCATTATCTCCTCTTTCCATTCCCCATTCCACTTGCATCTCCTTGGCAAAGCACTCAGATGAACGTTTTTTAAGGTATCCAAATTGAGTACACGAGAGTTGATTTCTAAGTCAGATTTAGCTGAATCCAACCTACCTGGAGATAGACAGACTAACCTCTGGAGGCCCCTTCAAGCACTACATTGCTATGCATTTGGCCAATGTTGTGTTAGTTTATTTGTATTTAATGCAATGTCCACATCTGTTTGTATTTTGACTCTTTTTTTCATACTTAATATGCTTTCATCACCCTCCCTTGTTCCATGTTAAAATGTAATCATTTGATTCCAAAATCCTTCTTTCATTTGGTTCCCATGTCTGAGGATTACTGTCAAGGCTAAAGGTTCTAATACTTAGGTAATAGATTTAGTACATTTAAAATATGTACTTTGTTCGCTTAGATCTGCAGTATCTCAGCCTATTTTCGGCAAAGGGCTTTGTTTTATTTCTTAGGTCCTTTGAATAATAGATAGTGCTAAAGGCTGCATCCTCATGTTATTTTCATGATTATGTTTCAGGGCATATGACTGGCAGAGATGGAGGCTTAAGAAGAGCTATACATAATGGACCCATATGCTGAAAAAAAACATGTGGATGAATGATTAAGTATGAAGAAAAATCAAGCAAGCAAACTATTCCCAGACATATATTACATACACCAGATCTGGGATAATTACTGTTCTTCTGGCAAGAGACAAGGGTGGAAAACAGACCTTTAAGTCAGGTTAACTTTAAGGGAAGGGTTGCATTCTTTACTGGGTATAATCACTTGCAACTGAAGCAGTAATGATTCCATATGTTATATTTTAATTGATTTTGTCTATTGAGATAAGTACCATGCTGACCTTTATGTGTGGGATGGGGCTGATTTAGGTATCCTGGACGACTTCATATTGGGTTCCCAAAGTGTCTATTCATAGCGACAAAAATATAAGATTAGAAAACATGGAATGGATGGATTCTGGTATTTCTGAAGTAACTTTAAAAGCATTCTTTTGTATAGATTGGATGCAAACTATACTATCAAATGTCTATGTAGTTTTCAAATAATTACACTTTTGTCTGAATAGAGACTGATTTTTTGAAGGTAAGGGGCTATTATCTACTTTGTCATGTGATCACCAGAATATAGTCCATGCACCAAGCAGGTGTTTAATAAATGCTTCTTAACTTCAATTGAATTTACCAAATAATATAATTGATTTTTGTGCAGTTGGCTGGGGAGGGGAGACTAATTTTGCTTAATGCTGTTTACCACAGATATTCTTGTAAGTATGCTAAAAAGCACCTTATCATCACATTCTCCCTTAAGTTCCAGCATTTGGGAGAGCTCCAATTTCTTCTTAAGGTTGTTGATATTGCTCTGTTAAAAAATATTATAGGCCCTGCATTTGAGACATCTAGGTGGATCGTATATCATTTTCAGATGGTAATACTGGACTTAGATAACTTGGGTAATCAATCTTCCAGTTGATGATGTAGCAACAGCTATTTATTATAAAATGAGAAAGAGCAGTGATGAGGAAAACCCAAGAGATTTGTACATTTGGTTCAGGCTGCAGAACCATCCAGGTCTTCAGATGTTTGTTTGAACCTTTACTGAACTATTGAAAATGGTATGGTCCATAGAGCTGGCTATGAACTTACACAAGAATGGGCTTTCAAGTTTCTGCTTCTGGTTGTCTAAAATATGCCAAAAGAAAACTCTTTCTGATTGTGCCTTGGCATTTCAGCATCCAGATGGAATTAAGAAGTGCTGAGTTAATCAAAACTGAAACATAAGTCATAGTTGACTAGAGGACTTCACTGAAGAATTCTGAACCTCCCAGAGGGAGAGAGGAAAATCTATCTATCTATCTATCTATCTATCTATCTATCTATCTATCTATCTAAATATGTTTATATGTAAGCATACATAAATGTGTATATGCAGGTACATACACACCTGTACACACCTACATAAATACATACATTCCAGTGGGAATACCTGGAAGGTTTGCAGCTTTTGAGGGGGAAGAGGAAACATTGTCAAAAATAATTTATCATGTGCCTACTGGTTTAGTGTATCCCTTTACTAAACTCTGAGTGCCAAGGGTTTAGGCATCCTTTTTAATTTAATCATACTTTTGCCAAATCCTAGCACAATGACAGTGCACTTAGTAGACTCTTAGAAAATACTTGATGGATGGATGAATGAAAGAAGCCAGTGGGGTTGTACTCTTATATAAAAGAAATATAAGATGCAGGCTCTTAATTTAAGGAGTTCATATTGCCATCAGCCAGATAGACCTTATATGTTAAAAGTTAAATGCCTAGGCAAGATTGCATATTCTATGTGCCAAAGTGTTCAATAAAATAATGGCATGGATGTTCAGAGGAATGAATCATTCCACTGCAGATATGGAGCTTAAACTGGTTCTTAAAGGAAGGGAAGACTTTTGCATCCATTGAGCAGAGCAGAGGATGCCCCCTCTAGAAGAACAGACTTACGAATGTACATAGTTTGGTGGGGGAGGGAGGGAGGGATGAATAAGTCCATTGACTTACCTCCATATGTTAACATTATTATTCACATTGGAATCTACTACAGGTAGCTTTTGAGCTATGTGATGGCACTGCACTGATGAATATTCACCTATAGCCTTTGGGAATCTTTCTCTTGTCATCAATATTTGCATTGTGAAACTATAAGGATCCTTTCACCTAAAACAGGAATCAGTTCAGAAGCTGATAATGGCTGACACTTATGTTTTTCTAGGACCTAAAATCAAAAAAGACCTCCTAAGGACAAGGGCAACTAATGAACAATCATGACAACAAAAAAAATTGAGAGTTGTGAGGCATTTTTTTAAATAAAAAAATCCATTATAGCCATTCTTCTGAAGAGGGAATCATTTCCCTCTAGTAAAGGCAAACAGAGACTATCTCACTGGGAAATCTGTTTTCCACTTAGTTTGACTTCAACTGTGATTTCCCTGTGTCCCACGTTCACATTGTTGGGATTATCTTTGAATCCTTTCTGCTTTTCACATCTAACCAGTTACGACATTCTGTCAATAACATATATCCAACACCTCTCGCAAACATCAGTATTCCCACTGAAACCTCCCAGGCCTCATTCCAACCTGTAAATTAATATAATAATAGTTAGCATTTATAAAGGCTTAAAAATGCCTCAAATATAGTATTTCATTTAATCATAATAGCCTCCTACCTGCTTCCACTCTTCTGGTTCCAATCTTTATTCATATTACTGTCAGAATAATTATGATTACACTTCACTCCTCTGCTCAGAAATCTTCTGTGGCTCCCTATTAATTTACAAAGTTCAAAGAACTAGCCTCATAGAACTTTTTTGCTAGGTAATTAAGGCCTACAGTTCCAGACTTACTTCATATTATTTCTACTGACATCCTATCTGTTACATCCAAACTGAATGATTCCCTGTTCTCCCTCCAAATGCACTTTGTCTTCACACCTCCATCATAAGGATAACCTCTTTTCTTCATCTATTAAATTCCTAGCCACTCTTTAAAGCCAAACACAAATGGATGTTCAAAGTAACTTCTATGTAATCCCTTTGTTGGCAATACTCCCCTATCTTACCCCAGTCCTTATAACTCCTGTCTTGAAATTCTCGAATGCATTTATGATTCAATATTGTGTATTATGGTTACTTGTCTGTTTCATCTCCCCATTAGATGACAATTTCATGAGACCTTGAAGTTTATCTTCTTGAAATATTAATTTTAGACTGCCAACTTATACATAGCCTAAAAATGTTTTTAAATTGAATGAATGGAAACTGATTTATAAGCTGTTCTGCTATTCTTTGTTAGTTTGCTTTTCTTATGAAGTAATGTTCTGATTTAGCATAACATAATGATACCTTTTCTTTCATTTATAGTTTTCTATTATGTTTTCTGTGTCCAAGGCAGATTTTTCAATCCCTTTTATGTGACAATGAACAGTTGGCAGCTCCTTAATAAGGTTACTTAAGATATCTAAGGTATTACTAGGAAATATTTCTACCTCTTCAGGGAGCAAAAAAAAAAAGTAACACAAAAAAACCCACAAAAAAACCTTAGTAGATACTTAATAAATGTGTATTTACTGATTGGTCTTTGCAGAATCTCAGAGTGGGAAGAGACTTCAGAAATCACCTGGTCCAGAATTTTACACACACACACACACACACACACACACACACACACACACACACCCTCTCTCCCTATATATGAAATATATAAACCCTTAAAAATATGCCTCCCAAGTCATCATCCAGACTTTACCTGAAGACCACCAGTGAGAGAAGAGCCTACTGCTTTCAGAATAGCCCATTCCACTTTTAATAGCACAGCTTATTAGAAAAATTTTTATTACAGAAAACCTACAATTGATTGTCTTTTGACAGCTTGTAACTGTTGCTCCTAGTTCTCTAGCCACAGAATAAATTCATGTTCCACTTAACACTTTAAATACTTGAAGAAATTATTATTACCACACACACACACACACACACACACACACACACACACACACACACCCCTTCAATCTACTCTCCAAGCTAAACACACCCAATTGATTCAACCAATATATGGCATATTGTCAAGGCATTTCACAAACCTGGCTTCCTGATAATCTAATTCATACTAAAGCATTAATGGTATATATTATTGTAGCCAGGTTACTCTTAAGTTTTTAGTAGGGATTCCTAGAGGGAAAATGCTGTAAGTCAGAAAATATGTACAACAGTAACAGTTTCAGGCACCATGGTTTCAAAAAGATTTTCCAAATCCTTTCACATATATTATCTCATTTGAACTTTAGAGACATGAGATGGCAATAGTGAGTAAGGCAGGCTGAATTATCAGTGTGCTGGGGGGTAAGGAATTCCTCCCCATTCCTTTGTGAAGGTATGGTTTTCTTTCTGTTCTCTTTTCACCTTCAAGAAAGTTTCAAAAACTAGACCACCAGGAATGACATATGGCGGTTAAAAATAAAAGTAAGGGAGCAGCTAGGTGGCGCAGTGAGTAGAGCGTCAGCCCTGGAGTCAGAAGGACCTGAGTTCGGATCCAGCCTCAGACACTTAACACACACAAACAAAAACCTAGCTGTGTGACCTTGGGCAAGTTACTTAACCCCAATTGCCCTCCAAAAAGCAAATAAATAAATGAATGAATGAATGAATGAATGAATGAATGAATAAATAAATAAAAGTAAGCTTACCCATAGTTTGCTACATCACAGTCTACTGCTATCACTGACCTGGGACTAGGACTAACTGAATCTTGAATTTATATACCAATCATATAGAGCTCAATATCATTCTCCCAACAGCACCAACACTCCAAATCTGCTCCCTCCCATTAAGCTTTTGTTTCTCTAAAATAAGGAATGTTATTTCCTTTATCCCCTTCTAAATATTAAATAAATACACAGAGCTTAGTATTTCTGTTAGCCAGCACAATTTTATCTTAGGTTAATGAGATCTAGGTTGAAATCAGTGTATAAGTAACTGCCAAACTGGACCATCCAATTAACTAGGAAAGGAAAAGTAATCTTATTACGAGGCAGCCAAGGGCCTTGATTCTGTCTCTCGAGCAGTGAGTTCCTAGCTTGGCACTCCATTTGGCTTATTGTCCAAGATTAAGGCAAATTTTCTCATAGGCTCTCACAATTTATGTTCATTCATGAGATCACCTTTTTAGATCCCTTCTTGTTTGCCTGGCTTTTTTCTGTCCTCTTCTTGCTGATCCTGGCCTATTATCTTCTAACCATCCAATAATTCTCTGTTTTATTTATGTTTCTGTTTTTGTTTTCCACTGAGAGAAGGGGAAGGTGAGTTTGTGAGTTAAGGTTAGTCCTCCCTTCAAGCTTCTTCACTGCAAAGTACTATAATATCTCCATTATGTAGGTGAGTCAACTGAGGCATAGAGAGTCTGGCAAATGATCCAGGGCTATGCAATTAGTAACAGAATTAGGAATGGAATGCAGGTGTCCTAAATTATAGATTCAGTCTTATGCCCATTTCATAATGTTACTTCTCATGCACCCTTAAAGAAAAGGAGAGGAAAAATGAGAAATGAAGGACTATGAGCCTGACAATAATGCAGGGGAAAGAGTCAAATAGTTATTTTCATTGGGGATGTTGGTAGTTTCATTTCTAAAAATGTAATGATGGGGGATGAACTCCCTTCTTCCCATAGAGATTTACAGAAGTCTTGAGCTGCGTTATCTTATGTGGGCCAAAGTAATGGAGGCCCAGCCAGTTTAACTCAAAACTTTGGTTCATCATAATTAGTGGATCTGTGGTAGGAAGAGGTATGTTCTAACAAATTCTTCCCAGGCTGTTCCACAACTCTCTATGGCTTAGTGCTGAGCAAGGAGGAAAAATATGAGGAAAACAAACAAAGACAGACCTTCTTTTGTGCATTGGCTGTTTGCCTGCCAAATCAGCCGGATGGATGCAGAGTCAATTTCCATAGTGTTTGCGGCCTTACACTGGCTTCTGCACAGGCAAGTTGGGAAATATTTATTGTTGAATAGGGCCCTTGGAGGTTATTCTTGGAAGGAGAAACTTCTGTGAGCCATGATGTGTTGATTGAAAATCCCTTCTATCCCGGGTTTCACAAACTAGACCTGATATCCTCTTCCACGATAAAAAAAAAAATCACTGGGAAACAGGAAAAGAATTATTAATGTTTTGAAATCTTAGTCATATAGATATGTGCTATCTCCTCATCCCAAGCAATCTAAAGTATGTGTGACACTGAGTTAGGAAAGTATGGAATCGGGGGGGAAACTCTTGGTTGCTGACTGTCCCATTCTAGGATACTCTTAGTTTTCTCCATGATATTCTCTTCTGTCTAGACTCTTGTAACACTTTTCTCTCCTGGTTCTCCCCTTACCATTCCTCAGTCTCCTTTGCCAAAGAGGTTAGGTAAGGCTACCTAACCATGGAAGTCCTCAAGGTCTCTGCTCTAAGAGAGGAAGGTTTATATAACAAAGTTATTTTGATATTTCCATAACTAATCAAAGGGATGTAATTCAGATCTCTCTTACTTTCAAATCTACCCTACGAAAAATGGTTTTTGGAGATGGATGGTCTCACTACTCTTCTTGATTATATAGCTCTTTTCAGAATCCAAGAAATGGGAGAAGGTTGAAAATTAATAAGAATTTCAAAATGATGATTCCAATCTTCAGATCCATAATAAGCATAGGACAAAGAAGTGCCAATTTAGGGAGAAAAATGGTCCTCCATGTGACAATAACATATACCCCATACTCATCTATACTATGTCCTTATGTCTGCACAGATTGACGATCCCTAGGATATCCCCAAAGTCCCATCCACATGGCTTCTGCACTTCTTATGTAGAGCCTTTGTGGAAATTTGTTTTCCTTGACTATTTATGTTTATTGCAAGAAATGTGGTTTCTTTTTTCTAATGGAATTGTGAGGGTGTAAGGGATAAAAATAGATTTCTGTTAATTAAAGAAAATAGAGAAGTGGGGGAATGCTATAAATGTGAAATCTTGCATGAACTTTCAGATGAGGTCACTGTATTATTAGTTTTATTTTACTTTACTTTGTTATAAGGAACCTCTAGTGAAGTTAGGATAATTTATGAGTGAAATGTAGAAACAAAACATCAATAAAACTAAAAATGTAAAAATTTTTAAAAAGTAAGACAAATTGGAAATTGGCTGAAAATCACTATTCAAAAACTAGTTGTTAATGGTGTGATAACAACTAGCATGAAGGTCGGTGGAGTGATCTGCAGATCTATTCTCGACCCTATTCTTCTTAGTATTTTTGTTATTGCCTTGGATAAATATAGCTATGATAAACTCCCTAAATTTGTGACTATCTCAAAGCTAAGAGGGATAGTAAAGTTAGTTTCCAAAGTGATTTAAAAGATTAGAACAGAGGTCTAATTTTGTGAAATTAAACTTAATAAGAATACATACAACACAGAGACTACATGGTTAGGCATCCTTTCTTCCTGAAAGAAAAAGAGACTGGGATTGTGGTAAATTCCAAACTCAATATAGAGCAACAGTGTGAAATGGTAACCAAAAATGTTAATTTAATTTTAGTATCATTAAGAGATCTATAGCTTCCAGGAATGAGGGGATATGCTGTATTTTGCCTTGATCAGACCATATTTTAAGTGTTATATTCAATTACGGGCTTCATACTTTGAGTTGGGGAGGGTGATTTGGAGGACGTTATGTGAATTACTAGGGTGGATGAAACAAAAGGCAGAATTTGGTTTCTGGGAGAAATATCAACAATTTCAGATATGGAGATGATACCACTCTGATGGAAGGAAGTGAAAATGAATTAAGAAGCCTCTTGATAATGGTGAAAAAAGAGATTGTAAAAGATGATTTAAACATAAGATAACATAATATAACATAAAGAAAAAAATGATTAAGGTATAGGCAACTAGGTCCATCACTTTTTGGCAAATAGAAAGAAATGAAAACAGTATAAGATTTTATATTCTTGGGTGCATAAATCTGCATATGTGGTGACTACAGACATTAGATTAAAAGACACTAGCTCCTCAGAAGGAAATCTATGGCAAATCTGGACAGCATACTAAAAATCAGAGTCATCAGCTTACCATAAAGGTGTATATCATTAAAACTATGATTTTTCCCCATAGCAATGTATAGCTCTGAGAGTTGTACTATAAAGAAAGCTGAGTGATGAAGAATCAATATTTTTGAATTGTGATTCTGGAGAAGACTTTTGAGAGTCCCTTGGATAGCAAGGAGATCAAATTAGTCAATACTTGAAGAAATTAACTCAGACTATTCAATGGAAGGTCAAATATTGAAGTGTAAGCTTAAATACTTTGGCTACATGGTGAGAAAACAGGACTCCCTGGAAAAGACCCTGATGTTTGGAAAGATTAAAGGCAAAAGGAGAATGAGATGGATACTTAGTATTATGGAAGCAATGGACTTGAATTTGGACAGACTTTAAAAGATAGCAGAAGATAGAAAGATCTAGTGTGCTTTGGCCCATGGCCTCACAAAGAAGACATGACTGAATGACTGAACAATAGCAAGAACAAACTGATAAGAGAACATCCCAGAAATCAATTAGGAGAGCAGTAAATTCATACTATATGAAAACTGGCTGAGGGAATTGAGGATATTTAGCCTAGGGATAAAGAAGAGAAGACTCAGAGGGGGCATCATGCTGCCATAAAGTGTAGGAAGGGATGCTGTTTTAAAGGGGCATTATGGAGGGCACCGAAAACAGGCAGCTAAGTGGTACAATGGATAGAGCACTGGGCCTGGAATCAGAAAGACCTGAGGTCAAATCCATTGTCAGATACTTATTAACTGTATGACCATAGGTAAACCATTTACCCTCTGTCTGCCTCAGTTTCCTCAGCGATAAAGTGGGGATAATAAAAGCACCTAGATCACAGAGCTGTTGTAAGGCTCAAATGAGATAATATTTATCAACCACAAGGCACACTGTCATATGCTTATCCCCTCTCCCCCAAAGTCCTAAAAACATCTAAAGCTTAAAGTTATACAAAGACTTCAGTTATATCTTGTATATGTTTTGTTTGGCCTAACATGGCAGACCTAGATTCAATGGGTTGAAGTATCACATTGGCAAATTGAGGTTTCATGAAAGGAAAAGTTTACTAAGAATTAGACCAACTGAAGTTTTGCAAAATGGATAGCCTCAGGAGGTGGTAGGTTTCCCTCCACTGGAAATCTTCAGGCAGAGTATGAACACTTGAATATATTTTTGAGGGTGTTATTTTCAGATATAAGTTGAACTAGTTGTCTGCTGAGGTGTCTTCTGATACTGAAATTCTGTGGTTCTATGATGAGAAGGCAACGTGATGTGGTGGGGGTGGGAATGGAGGTGGGGTGGGAAGCACCACACTTGGAGTTAGAAAAACTGAGCATTGTATTTAGGCTCTGTTACTTAACTTATGGCCTTGGGTAAGTCACTTTCCCTCTCCAAGCTTCAGTTTCTGTATTTTCCTGAAGAAATGATACTAGATGTTCTTTACAATTCCTATCACCTCTACAATCTATGATTCTATAAAGAATGCACGAAACAATGTAGAGTCTGATAGCTACTTCAAGACATTTAAATATTCAAGGTATTTCCATAAAGTTAAATAAAAATCCTGGAAAAATTATCCTAATTGAGAATTAACCTAAAACATTTACTATAAAAATTAATGATTTCCTTACTCACTAAGCCACTGTGTTTATTTTGGTCCCAGTCAAAATAGTACAGACCCTTTTACAAAGTACATAGACCATTGAAATGTCACATTGACATTACATAGCCAATAACATAGAATTCAACTTTCAAAACTCTAATACCTAGAATAGTTAACAATAATTGTAAATTAAGCTCTCAGTGTTTGAAGATGGTGATGAAGAAGAAGCAATTTTGTTTCAGTGGTAAGTAAACACATTGAATTTGCTCTCAGAAGACCTGTGATTGAACTTGGGATTACCATTTGGGCAAGTCATTTCTCCTCTCTAAGCCTAGGTATCATAATCTATAAAAACAAGCAGTTAGACAAGCTAACTTCAAAGGCCCCCTTTCATCAATAAATCTACAATCACATGATGATAATCTTAAACAACATGAGTTTTTATTCCCTTAGAGGACAGCTACAAGGCACAGCGGATAAAGCCCCAGACAGTCATGCTGGGTGGTCCTGTGCCAGTGTCTCCTATGTCTCATAGTTGATTCCAAAGTTCTTCAGAGAGACCTTGAGAGTGTCCTTGTAATAATTTCTTCTGGCCACCACCTGAGCACTTGCTTTGTGTGAGTTCACTATAAAATAGTCTCTTAGGTAAGCATACATTTGGCATTTGAACAATGTGGCCAGTCCACTGGAGTCATACTCTCTTCAATAGTGTTTGAATGCTTGGCAGTTTAGTGCAAGAAAGGACTTGAAAGTCTGGTACCTTATCCTGCCAGGTGATCTTCAAAATCTTCCTAAGACAATTCAAATAGAAGTGGTTCCATTTCCTGGTATGGTGCTGGTATACTATTCAGGTTTCACAAGCATATGACAATGAAGTTATCACAATAGTTCTGTAGACCTTAAATATGGTAGTCATTCTAAGACCTCTTCTCCTTCAGAGCCTCCAAAACACTGAGTTAAGCTCTGGAAATGTGTGCATCAACATCATTGTCAATGTGTACATTCCTAGAAAGTATACTGCAGAAGTAAGTGAACTCATCCATAGTATTCAAAACTTCTCCATTTGCTGTAACCAGTGGTTCCATGTGTGGATGGTGTGGTGCTGGCTCATAAAGCACTTAACATTATCTTGGTGTTAATTGTTGCCAAAATTAGCACAAGCAACAGACAACCAATCCATACTTTGTTTTATCTCAGCTTCAGAAGTTACGTTGAGTCTACAATTACTTGCAACAACAACAACAAAAAGTCATGCACCAACTCTCCCTCCACCTTAGTCTTATCTTGTAGCTTTTTCAGGTTAAATAACTGACCTTGGTGCTGTGTTCATCCACATTGAAGGAGTCTGACAACATTGCTGAAAACATCATGCTAAAAAGCATGGGTGCAAGAAAGCAGTCTTATTTTATTCCACTGGTGACTGGGAAAGCGCAAGAGAGCATCCTCCATTATCCAGAACCTGGGTAAGGATGCTATCATGAATCTGACATACAATACTGATGAACTTCTTGGGCAACCAAATTTTGGCATAATTTTCCATAAACCTTTATGACTGACAGTATCAAAGGCCTTGGTCAGATTTACAAATCTGTACAAACCTCTCTTCTGATCCTAGAACTTCTCCTGGAGTTGTCAGGCAACAAACATATTGACCACTCCTTGGAACTCTGTGAAGCCACACTGGCTCTCAGGTAGATGATCATCTTCCCTGTGAAGGATCAGTCTGTTAAGGAGAACTCTGGCAAGAATCTTGCTGGCCATTACTGTGACAGGACAATCTATTTCTTATACCTTTATAGAGATGGACAATGGAGGCATCCTTGAAATCCTGGTGGTTAACTTCCTCTCACCAATTAAGCTGGAAAATTTCATTCAGTTTTTGTATGAGCAGTGGACTCCCTGCTTTTAAAATCTCAGCTGGAAAAGAATCAGCACCAGGTACTTTGTCAAAGGAGTGGAGTCTAGTGACATTCAAAACATCACCTTCAGTTGGAAATTTGGCTAGAGAAGGATTGACTTCAACCTGAGTGAATGGTCAATGGTTTCAGCATTGATTGATGACAGTCAGTTGAGAACACCATGAAAGTGTTCAGGCCTTCTCTCCAGGATCATGTCCTTACCACCAATCAATATGGCTCTGTCTGCACTGAGTAGTTGAGATGCACTAAAAGTCTTTGGCCCATAAGTAGCAGTCAGCCATCATAAACATGCTTTGGGTTATTAATATCATCAAAAATTTAATTTCAACCGCATATTTGCTGAATTAAGAATCCTGCATCTCTCTGAGCTTCACTCACAACAAAAAACCCAAACCACAACTGGGTGCTCATTTTCTGAGGCCGGATCTGATCTCGGGTCATCAAACTCCGAGCGGCTCTTACTCACTGCCCACCTAGCCGCCCCTTTAGCATTGGGTTAAGTAACTTGCCCAAGGTTACACGGCTAGGTTTTGTTTGTGCGGATTAAGTGCGGAGGCCGGCTCCGAACTCAGGTCCTTCTGATTCCAGGGCCGGCGCTCTATTCCTGCGCCACCTAGCCGCCCTGTGCTTTACTTTTGATGGAGTTAAATGGTGTTTTCCTAGAGATAGATGAACCACCTATATATAGGTGGTTCATCTGATATACCCTGGGGAGTTTGTTTGTTTGTTTTTTGTTCAGCATCTTCTGAATTTCTCCATAGATTTTTTGGCAACCAGCCTTCATGACTGTAAGTGTTCTGACCCAGATGAGCAAATATAGTGCTATACACCAAATCTCTGAAAGCTGCCCACTTCTTTTCTGTCTCACTATTGCCAACCATTCTTGGCTTAGCTTTCCCTCCAAGTTAGCCACAAATTGTTCCCACTCAGAGAAGTGCTCTGATATGTTGACATTAAGTCTTCTGGTAGCCATCTTGTCTTGGGGGTGCCACTTTTGTTGAATATAAATATTTAGCTTGGAGAGGATAAGGCTATGATCAATCCAGCACTCTGCACCACACATTGTCTTTGTCACTCTCACATTCTGTCTATTTCCTCTCCTTAAAATTGCAGAGTCTATTAAACACCAATGTTTGCTACAAGGGTGTGTCCATGAAGGCCTATTGCATTTAGGAGACAGGCTGGTTGATGAAGTCATGAGACACATGAGTCTTCAATAGTAAGTGACCACTGCTATTTCTGTTTCCAATTCCTTTTCTCCCAAAGGCTCCCTGACATTTCTGGTAGTCTGTGTCTACTCTAATATTAAAATTACCCAGAATTATAAAATTGTACTCTTTTGGCACATTGATTCTGAGGGTCTCCAGATTTTCATAAAATTTTTCTTTGACTTCATCAGGGTTGGTCATGGTGGGAGCATCATACTGATGATGGTGGAGTGGCACTTTACTGCAAGTGGCAATCACATTTCCGTGAGCCTGCCATTCACTTCCTTTCATAGAAATACCAACTTGTTGACTAGATTAGTTTGAACTACAGAACCTTCCTGGTGCTCCCCTTCACTGTGGTCACTCCAAACAAACAAACTTGTATTTAACTCTGACTCTGGTAAGTTGGTCTTCATTTGCCGGCTTTGTTTCACTCAGGGCTGCTATTTGATATGGTATATGCTGAATTTTCTCACAACAAGAGCTGTTCATCTTTCAGGGCTACTGGATTTTGTGTTGTCCATAAATGTATCTATCTGCTGATGATGAGTGAAATCATCTTAGCAGGGTGGCAAAGTCAAGATGGCAGAATAGAAATAGGACTTTTGTGGGGCTCCAGCTTCCACCTCCACCAATTCATGTAAAAGGTGACTCTGAACAAACTTTGGAGCTACAGAACCCATAAAATGGCACAAAGAAGCTAACTTCTCACTGAGGACAAGCCAGCAGGCCTGCAGGAAGTGGCCAGCACAGTGCTCTGGGAAGTGACTCCAACACCACATGAGCTGGAGGTCTTAGCCTCAGGGCAGCTGACTAGCTGCCAACTGGAGGGACTTCAGATCACCAGCAGCTGTGGCAGTTTCCAGAAATATGAACCTATAGATGTTAAGGACAAAGTGAGTGGTCAGTGCAGTGTAGATTTTAGGATCCAGTAGATCAGGAGTACAGTCGGCCTTTGCCCCTGGGGAGAGAAGTGGCTGAGATGTGCAGACATGCAGCTGCAGCCATGTGGCTGCTTCAGCTCCCAGCCTGCGGATTGTAGGGGGACCAAGGAACCAGTCTAAGGGGCAATTGCTCTTGCTTTAACCTGCTTGGATCTAGATTGTGGTCTAGGGTAGAGGTCCTGGGGTGTGTGACCAGTTTGCCAGAGTGTGGGGAGGCTTCAGAGAGGACACCCAACTAATAGCTTTAGTAGCTGAGAAAAACCCAGAAATTGGGACAAAGCTCCCCTGCCTGGTAGCAGAGTCCTACTGTGGCAAAAAGCCCAAAAGTCAAGTAATTGAGTGGCGACATGAGCAAACAAGGGAAGCAAAGCAAGCAGAGCAACCTAACTTTACACTCCTATTTTGGGGATGAAAAGGGTCAAAGCTTGGAACAGGAGGAAGACAATGGAGTCAGAACTCCTGCATCAAAAGCTTCCAAGAAAAATACGAGCTGGTTACAGGCCATAGAGGATATTACAAAGGATTTTGAAAATCAAATAAGAGAAGTGGAGGAAAAATTGGGAAGAGAAATGAGAAAGATGCAAGAAAAGTATGAAATGATAGTCAACAACCTGATTGAAGAAAATAACACCTTAAAAATAGAATAATCGGGGCGGCTAGGTGGCGCAGTGAGTAAGAGCACCGGCCTCGGAGTTGGGATGACCTGAGATCGAATCCGGCCTCAGAAAATGAGCACCCACACATAAATAATGACTAGCCGTGTAACCTTGAGCAAGTTACTTAACCCCAATTGCTTAAAAAAAAATAGAATAATCAAATGGCAAAGAGGTTCAAAAAGCCAATGAGGAGCAAAATGCCTGAAAAAAGTCAAATTTGCCAGATGGAAAAATAATCTCAAAAGCTCACTGAAGAGAATAATTCCTTTAGAATTATATTGGAGCAAATGGAAGCTAGTGAATTTATGAGAAATCAAGACACTAGTAAACAGATCCAAACAAATGAAAAAATAGAAGGCAATGTGAAATATCTCATTGGGAAAACCACTGATCTGGAAAATAGATCCAGGAGAGTTAATTTAAAAATTACTGAACTACCTAGAAGCCATGATCAAAAAAAGAACCTAGAAATCATCCTTCAAGAAATTCTCAAAGAAAATTGCCCTAATGTTTTAGAACCAGAGGGCAAAATAGAGGTTGAAAGGATCCACCAATCACTTCCTGAAAAATATCCCAAAAAGAAAACTCCTAGAAATATTATAGACAGGTTCTGGAATTCCCAGATCAATAAGAAAATATTACAAGTAGCCAAGAAGAAACAATTTCAATATTGTGGAAACACAATCAGGATAACACAGGATCTGGCAGCTTCTATACTAAGGGATCGAAAGGCTTGGAATATGATATTCTGGGGGGCAAAGGAGCTGGGATTAAAACCAAGAATCACCTACCCAGAAAAACTGAGTATCATGTTTCAGGGGAAAATATGGTCATTCAGTGTAATAGAGGACTTTCTTGATGAAAAAACCAGAGTTGATTAGAAAATTTGACATTCAGATACAAGAAGCAAGAGAAGCATGAGAAGGTAAACAGGAAAAATAAATCATAAGGAAGTTATCAAAGTTGAACTATTTACATCCCTACATGGAAAAACGATGATTGTAACTTGAAACTTTTCTCAGTATGAGAATAGTTTAGGGGAATAGAAGTGTGTGTGTGTGTGTGTGTGTGTGTGTGTGTGTGTGTGTGTGTGTGTGTGTGTGAAGGGGATACAAAAGGTGTTCTAAAAATTGTCTGCTTACCCAACCTTGCCCTTTTTACTGTGGCAGGCAGGGATCCCACCCTGTGGTCAAAACATACACACACACACACACACACACACACACACACACACACACATATATGTCTATATAGGAGAATATATAGGCATATGAATACATATGTAAATGTGTATATATGTGTGTACAGGTATATATAGATAGAAGGCACAGGATTAATTTAATAGGTAGGGATGATACTTAAAAGGTGAAATTGAGAGGTGAGAGAGGAACATAATGAGAGGAGATGGGGAGAGACAGAATGGGGTAAACTATCTCATATAGAAGAGGCAAGGGAAAATGGTTACAATGGAGGGGAATAAAAGGAAGGCAAAAGGGAATGGGTCAACTTTATTTTCATTGAATTTGGCTTAGGGAGGGAATGACATACACAATAAATAGAGTATCTCACTCTACAGGAGAGTAGGGAGGAAGGGGATGGGAGGGGGGATGATGGAAGGAAGTGCAAGCTGTGGGAAGTTGGAAGCACCCACTATTGAAAAGGGACAGGATCAAGGTAGAGAATAGAACAAGTGGGAGGTGGGATAGGAGGGAGGGAAATATAGTCAGTCTTTTACAATATATCCACTATGGAAATGTTTTGCATAGCTATGCATGTACAGCCTATACTGAATTGCTTATCTTCCCAGTAAGGGTGGGTGACAAGGGAGGAATGAATCTGGAATTCAAAGTTATAAAATCAAACATTTAAATATATATACTATTATTATTAATATTATTTTACATGTAACCGGGAAATAAGTTATACAGGCACTGGGGCATAGAGGTCCACCATGCCCTACTGGAAAGTCAGAGGGGGTATGGGAGAAGATATGGGAGAGAGCAGATTGGAGGAGGGAATATCCACTGGGATAGCTATTTCGGGGTTGTGGGTTGGGGAAAAAATGGGGAGAAATTTTTTAACTCAAAATCTTGCGGAAATGAAAGATGTAACCTAGAAGTTAATTTAAAAATTTAAAAAAAAAGAAAAATAGAAAAACAAAACAAAAAAGAAATCATATTTGCAGAAATTTTAGTACATTTGTGTGTGTGTGTGTGTGTGTGTGTGTGTGTGTGTGTGTGTGTATGTTTTGACCACAGGTTGGGATCCCTGACTGCCACAGTAAAAAGGCCATGGTTGGGTAAGCAGGCAATTTTTAGAACATCTTTTCTATCCCCTTCCTTACACCAGGAGGTGAGCTGTGCAGTCTTTAAGCCATTCAGATATTCAGGGAACTGCTGAATTCCACTGTTGCTTCCAATGAGAAAAGGACAACACTATGGCTTGGCCACCTGTGTGCAGGATTTTGACTACAGCTCCCAATGTGTCCATACCTAATGCTTCATTACTTGCCTGTTGTCACAGCACTTTGAGATAGTTAAAATGGTAAAAATTATATGGGTCATGTCTTTTGATTCATGTATGAGTTAGGCAGAGTTGCATGAAATCATGGACCGCACTCTCTCTTCCATAGTCATCACAGTCCAGGGGCAGGACAGAGTCAAGTTGACTGGTGGCAGCCTTGGGTATACTGGATGTGCTGTCTTCCATGTGTAACCAAACTTTTAAGCACTTGCTTCAGCCATTGAAACAAATTGTTCTCATCTGCGCATCCTACCAAGAATAGTCTTCACATACTTGGGTTATACACCCTCCTCTAACTCACCGAAGGGTTTGAGATCCCTTGGGTACCCTCAACCTGGCTTAGCCTAGCTGCCTAAATGGTTTACCTAGGTGGGGCTGCTTTACATGCTATAGCTTTTTGGAGCCACAAATGAGAGTTGGTTGGATCAGGTGGAAAAGAGCCCTCAAAAAGTTTCTGCAGTCCTCATACCAGAGGTACTAGACTTCCCCGAATACACTCCATAGGCCAAATGGGGTCAAAAGAGTAGGATACAACCAAAAAATGACTGAATAACAACCATGTCAAGCACCAAGGATCCAAAAAAGGTCAAACTGTGCCCTTAATATCCTCATATTCTGATAGTAATGATAACATAAATAACATGTAATCAGCTGTACATTTAAGACATATACAGTGCGAATGGAAAGACATCTTAGAAGAAGGAAGGGGCTAGCAGTTGGAGTGGGAAGAAGCATGAAAGTGAGAACCAGAAAAGATCTAAAGAAGGTGGAATTTGGGGTAAGTCTTGCAGGAGGCCTGGAGGCCAAGGTGAGGAGGGAAAACATTCCAATAATAGGTGACAGACAGTACAGAGGCACAAGGATAGAAGATTGAGTTTTTCTTAAGAGGAACAATGAGAAAGTCTGGATCTGGTCTGATGTAGGGCTCCTTTGTTAATGTGTTCTCTCCTAAGATATATTAGAGGCTGAGGGTAGTTAAATTCCAAATATTACTGAGAAAAAAAATCCTTTGTGGATTTTTAAATGTACCATTAACCGCAAATTTATTCTAAGATTTGTAGATAAAGAATTTACATTAAAAGATCTCATTTACTTTTCTAAACAATTCATATGCAAATATTTCAAAGAGACAAACATGAAACACACTTATAGGGGTATATAAATACAATCTTTTTGCTGATGCCTCTAAATTATCTAAATATGATAAAACATTAATGATAAATTATCATAAAATGCCACCCTCCCAAACATAAACAATATAAGTTCTAAACCCTTTTCTAAACATTAGAAGTGAAAACTTTACAACACTGTAGAATCAGTCATGAGACTGATTGCTTTATTTTGGAATAATCAGTCTTCAAAGTCTCTGAGAAACAGGTGCACATTTGAAAGATTGTTTTATGATGTGGTAGAGATAAAATGTTAAACAATTATGTTACTTTGGTTATTATTTAGAACATTTCAATTTTTCAAGAAGTGAATTTGTTGCTGATTTTAAGATTCTGTATTTGGAGGAATTAACATTTGCAGGAATAAAAGCCTGAGCTATAGGCCTTAGGTTCATCTTGATAAATCATGCAGTTGTGTCTGACTTTTCATGACCTCGTAGACCATATCACAGCAGGCGTTTCGCTTCTGTCCTCGGCTATCTCCCCGTCTGTCCAAGCTCACCTTCCTTGCTTCCATTACGGTATCTGTCCGTCTCGTTCTCTGCTGTCTTTTTATCTTTTTGTCTTCAATCTTTCTTAATGTCAGTGTCTTTTCCAATGAGTCCTGTCTTATTATGTGGTCAAAATACTTGAGCTTCAGCTTTAATAAACTTAAATGTTGTTCAGTCATTTCAGTTATATCGGACTCTTCCTGACCCCGTTTGGGGTTTTCTTGACAAGGATATTGGAGGAGCCATTTATTCTCCATCTCATTTTACAGATGAGGAAACTGAAGTAAAAAGGGTTAAGTGACTTGCCCAGGGTCATACAACTAGTATGTGTCTGAAGCCAGATTTAAACTCACAGAGAGGGTCTTCCTGAGTCCAGGCCCAGCATTCTATCCACTGTGCAGCCTAGTTGCCCAAGGCTCCTTGAATAACTATACTTTAATCAAGGTTCCCAAATTAGTTCTAATCCTATTTCACAAGGATGCTTATGGGAAAAGGGCCAGTTCAGTAGTCTGGAAGTGCTGTATTCAAGTCCTGCCTCTGACACAGATAACTGTGTAATCATAGACAAATTACTTACTCTTTTAGCCTCCCTCCCAAGTCACCCCCAAGGATATAATTTTCAGAGGTGTTGTTGTTTTACAGAGAGTTTACAAACCTGACAGATTTTAATAAGAGAATGAAGTAAAGTGTACATTAAAATAGGGCATCTGGATATCAGTTAGGCAGATTGCATATTCTAGTAAAAAAGTCACTAATAGGACAATTGATTTACTCTTCTGAGCCTAACATGTCAGTCACAGAAAATGCTTACTCCACTTAAATGATCTCCTTGGTTCCTAGCCCCTAAAGTGTTTTAACCTTCACAGCTGGGACCACTTAACCCTCACCTGCATGTACAGCCCTGCTTTTGACCTTGGGGCCTCCAGACATGGGAGTATAAAGAGCTCACTGGCCTCAAGCAGCTATGCTTTCAGTGATTCAGGCTTTTGACCTCATACCTTTGTTCTAGTCCTGGCTTCCAGACTTGTTTGTCTATGAGAGTGAAGGAAATAACCATTTTCTCTTCACCAATGGAGCACATAGGAGGAAAGGTGCCTCAGTGTCTACAGTATACATCAGTATGTTAATGTCCCCAGAAAAGTGCCAAAATCTCCTTCTAAAAATGACGATCACTAAGTAGCTGTTGTCCTGACACTCCAATGATCTGACAGAGCTCAGTTCTAACTCATTCCTTAAAATGAAAAAGAATGAGAGTTGGAGGGAGGGACACGTCCAGATTTAGGAAAGGGAGGATGGGAGCCAACTTCTTCATACAGGATTGAGGAGCAGAATAGTAATATTGTAAACTCTACCTGAATTCCAGCTCTATTGTCTATTCCCTTGACTTCTCTGACACTGCCCTCTTCTGGCTTTCTTTACTGCCTCCCCTTTTCTCCCTGTACTCTTAATATGGGTGTTATTGGAGATCAACTCTTTTCTACTCTCTTTATATCTTTTGTCCTTCAGCAATCTGATTAACTAAAAGGGTTTCAGCTCTTACTACTTTATGAACCCTCTCCCTTCTAAATTTTTATTTATAACTCTACCCTCTTTCCTAAAAAAATGCATTTTTGAGCTAGACATTTTGGTTATATAGTTAACCAATATGAAAAAATTGGTGTCTAAATCCAAATCCATCCTTCCCCTTGTTTTTGTTTGTCTGTTTTCAAAGGGGACTAATGACATCAGGGTGATATTTTGACTTGTGCATGAATTGGATTTTAGTGAGGCAGAGTTGCACAAAGTCATCAGCCTAACTCTCTCTTCCAGAGTTGTCAAAGTCCAGTGTCAGGACAGAAGTCAAAATGAGTGGTGTTGCCCCAGGATGCAGTGTATGGCCTTGGTGAATTTGATGTCTGACCATGCTATAAGTGCTCCATGGGACCTGCTTTAGCTTTCTTCATGGCCAGTGGAACAATGGTTCTTATGCATCCATTCCACTAGAAGTCTTTACATGCTTGACCTGGTTAACTAACTCACTGATGGGCCTGAGGCCTGTTGCTTACCCTCAACCAGGTTTAGACCACCTACCAAGATGGTTTACTGGGCGTGTGGCTCCTGCCCATGTTAGAGTTTCTTGGAGCCACAGGTGAGAGCTGAGTGACAGGTAGATACCAAAGGTGGATGAATAGTCCTCAGCAAGCTCTCACACCAGAGGTGTTAGTCCTCCTTGAATATCCCATGGACCCCAGCTCCTTCCCCTAATTCTCCTTTGGCCTTCCTCATTTCTGTCAATGACTATCATTCTTAGTCATCTATGCTCAAAAGTGCTATCACTAAAACAAAGCTTTTCATTATTCTTTCCATTATTTCTTTTCATATTTCTTTTCATTATTTTACCACATGTAATTGTGTTTTTCTACACTATATTCTCAGTGCACAATCCTATTTCTTGCCAATGTTTTCCTTTACCTGCATTACTGAAATATAAAAATAATAATAATAATAATAAAGCTCAAACTATGTACTAAATGCTTTACAAATACTGTCTCCTTTGATCCTCACAACAACCCTACAAGGTAGGTACTACCATTATCCCCATGATATAAATGAAGAGACTAAGGCAAACAGAGGTTAAGTGACTTGACCAGGGTCATATAAACTAGTAAGTGTCTGAGACTGAATTTGATCTCAGATCTTCCTGACTCTAGGCCAAGTACTCTACTGAGCCATTTAGCTACCTAACAGCATGCTACTCGAGATAGTTATCAAATGAGATAATATTGGTAAAGAGCTCATCACAGTACCTGGTATGTAGTAGACATCAGATAAATGCTTATTCTCTTCCCTCCACCACCCTTCCCATCTCATTTCCTGAAATCCATCTTTCACAAATTGCCAAGTTAATATTTATACACAGATTCTATTTATGCCATGCCACAGAAATATTAGCAGACTTTCTATAGGTCCTCTAATTACTTACAATTCTTTTTTTTATTTTTAAATTTTTAAAAAAAATTATTTCTTTTTTTAAATTAATTTGTTTGTTTATTTTTAGTTTACAAGATTCAATTCCATAGTTCCTTGAGTTTCAAATTCCCCTTCCCTCTCCCCACCGCCCATGATGGCATATAGTCCAGTATAGGATCTGCAAATACTTTCACCATTAGACATTAGTCAGGTTACAAAGGTGGATTGTACTAGATGGAATGAAAAATGGTAAAGAGGAAATAAAACCAAACAATGAAAAGAAAAAGATCAAGTAGTTTGCTTCCATCAGGATTCAAACTCAGTTCTTTCTAGTTCTTTCTCTGGATGTAGGCATCTCTCTCCTTCATGAGTCTTTTGGTATTGACTTATATCACTGCATTGCTGAGAAGAGTCCAGTCTGTCATAGTTGGTCATCACACATATGTTGGGTCTGTGATTATATACAAATTTCTCCTGGTTCTACTCTTATCACTCAACATCAGTTTGTATAAGCCTCTCCAGGTAAATATGAAGTCTGTCTGCTCTTTGTTTCTTATAGCACAATAGCATTCTTTTACATGCACATACCACAACTTGTTTAGCCATTCCCCAACTGATGTGCACCCCTTTAATTTCCAATTCTTTGCAACCACAAAAAGAGCTGCTATAAATATTTTTGTACATATTGGTCTTCCTCCCACTTCTATGATCTCTTGGGGATATAATCCTTGAAGTGGTATTGTTGGGTCAAAGGGTATGAAATTATTTATAGACCTTTGGGGCTATAAATTCCAGATTGCTCTCCAGAATGGTTGGATCAGTTCACAACTCCAGCAGCAATGCATTAGTGTTCCAAGCACTCCAGCATTTGTCATTTTGCTGTTTTGTCATCTTAGCCAATCTGACTGGTGAGATGTGGTACCTCAGAGTTATTTTGATTTGCATTTCTCTAATCAATAGTGATTTAGAGCATTTCTTCATATGCTTATAGATATCTTTAATTTCTTTCTCTGAAAACTTCCTGTTTATATCCTATCATCATTTATCAGTTGGGGAATGACTTGTATTCCTATAGATTTGACTCTCTTTATATTTTAGAAATTAGTCCTTTATCAGATACATAGGTTGTAAAAATTCTTTCCCAATTTCCCACCTTCCTCTTGATTGTGGTTACATTGGCTTTGTTTGTACAGAAGCTTTTCAATTTAATGTAATCAAAATTATCCATTTTGCATTTTATAATGCTCTCTAATTCTTGTTTGGTCATAAAGTCTTTCCCTCTCCACAAATCTGACAGGTAAACTATTCCTTGCTTTCCCAGATTGCTTACAGTATCATCCTTTATACCTAGATTATGTACCCATTTAGACTTGATTTTGGTACATGGTGTTAGATAATGGTCTATGCCCAATTTCTGCCATACTATACTATATTCTAGTTTTCCCAGCAGTTTTTGTCAAATAGTGCATTCTTATCCCCAAAACTGGGGTCTTTGGGTTTATCAAACAATAGATTACTATACTCATTAATTGTTGGATCTTGTGCACCCAATCTATTCCATTGATCCACTATTCTATTCCTCAGCCAGTACCAAATAGTTTTGATGATTGCTGCTGTATAATACAGATTAAAATCTGGTATAGCTAGTCCATCTTCTCTAGCATTTCTTTTCATTAATTCCCTTGATATTCTAGACCGTTTGTTCTTCCAAATAAATTTTGTTACTATTTTGTCTAACTTTATAAAGTAGTTTTTTTGTAAATTGATTGGTAAGGCACTAAATATATAATTTAGTTTGGGTAAAATTTTTATTATATTAGCTCGACCCAGCAACGAGCAATTGATATTTTTCCAATTAGTTAGATCTGACTTTGTGTGAGAAGTGTTTTTAGTTGTGATCATACAGATCCTGGGTTTGTTTTGGCAGCTAGATTCCCAAATATTTTATAATGTCTACAGTAACTTTAAATGGGATTTCTCTTTCTATCTCTTGCTGTTGAATTTCACTAGAGATATACAGGAATGCCAAGGTTTTATGTGGGTTTATTTCATATCCTGCAACTTTGCCAAATTTGTTTATTGTCTCAAATAGTTTTTTACTTGATTCTCTAGGATTCTCTAAGTATATCATCTGCAAAGAGTGATAGTTTGGTATCTTCTTTGCCTAATTTGATTCCTTTGATTTCTTTTTCTTCTCTAATTGCTACTGCTAACATTTCTAGTACCAGATTGAATAAGAGGGGTTATAGTGGACAACCTTGTTTCACTCCTGATCTTATTGGAAATGTATCTAGTTTATCACCATTGCATATAATGCTTGCTGATGGTTTTAAATAGATGCTATCTACTATTTTAAGGAAGGCTTCATTTATTCCTATACTTTCTAGTGTTTTTTTGGGGGGGGGGTGTTTTAAATTTTATTTTATTTAATTAATGGAAATCAGCTCTTTCCCTACCCCTTATCCCCACATATCAAAATTTGTTTAGCCCTTCATTGCTATAAATATCTTTGTACAAAGATTTTTTAAAAAAATTCTTTAGGGGTCTAAGCCTAATAGTGTCATAGCTGGGTAAAAGTCTAGTGTTTTTAATAGGCATGGATGTTGTACTTTGTCAAAAGCCTTTTCTGCATCTATTGAGATAATCATGTGGTTTCTGCTTTTTATTGCTGATATGATCAATTATACTGATGGTTTTCCTAATATTAAACTATCCTTGCATTCCTGGAATAAATCCTACTTGATCAAAGTGTATTATTCTTGTGATAAGTTGTAGTCTTTAAGCTAGTATTTTATTTAAAATTTTTGCATCTAAATTCATGAGGGAAATTGGTCTATAATTTTCTTTCTTTGTTTTATCTCTTCCTGATTTAGGTATCAGTACCATATTTGTGTCATAGAAAGAATTTGATAGGACTTCTTCTTCACTAATTTTCCCAAATAGTTTGTAAAGTATTGGAATCAATTGTTCTTTAAATGTTTGATAGAATTCACTAGTAAACCCAACTGGCCCTGGGGATTTTTTCCTAGGGAGTTCACTGATGGCCTGTTTAATTTCTTTTTCTGAGATGGGGTTAAGTAATTTACTTACTCTTCACATAATCTGGGCAAATTGTATTTTTGTAAATATTCCTCCATTTCACTAAGATTGTCAAAGTTACGTGCATACAATTGGGAAAAAATGATTCCTAATTATAGTTTTGATTTCCTCGTCATTGGAGGTAGATTCACCCTTTTCATTTTTGATACTCATAATTTGGTTTTCTTCTTTTTTTATCATATTGACTAAGGGTCTATCAATTTTATTGTTTTTTTCATAAAACCAGCTCTTAGTTTTATTTATTATTTCAATAGTTTCCTTAATTTCAATTTTATTAATCTCTCCTTTGGTTTTCAATATTTCTAATTTAGTATTTAATTGGGGATTTTCAATTTGTTTTTTTTCCTAGGTTTTTCAATTGCATGCCCAATTCATTGACCTCCCTCTTCTCTAATTTATTCATGTATGCACTCAGGGATATAAAACTTCCCCTAAGAACTGCCTTTAATGCATCCCACAAATTTTGGTATGCTGTCTCATTATTATCATTCTAATGAATGAAATTACTGATTGTTTCTATAATTTCTTGTTTGACCCACTCATTCTATAGGATTAAATTGTTTAATTTCCAATTAGTTTTTAGTTTATCTTTCCATGGCCCTTTATTGCATATAATTTTTATTGCATCATGATCTGAGAATGATGCATTTAATATTTCTGCCTTTCTGCACCAAATTGTGAGGTTTTTATGCCCTAGTACATGGTCTGTTTTTGAATATGTGCCATGCACCTCTGTGAAGAAAATAAATTCCTTTTTATCCCCATTCAGTTTTCTCTAGAGATCTATAACATCTAGTCTCTCTAAAATTCTATTCACCTCCTTAAGTTCTTTCTTGTTTATTTTGAGGTTAGATTTATCAAGTTTAGAGACATGGAGACTAAGGTCCCCCACTAGTATAGTTTTGCTATCTATTTCTTCCTCTAATTCTTTTAACTTCTCCTCTAGGAATTTGGATTCTATACCACTTGGTGCATATATGTTAAGTAATGATATTGCTTCATTCTCAATGGTGCCTTTTAGCAGGATATAGTTTCCTTCCTTATCTCTTTTAATTAGATCTATTTTTGCTTTTGGTTTATCTGATATAAGGATTGATACCCCTGCTTTTTTTACTTTAGCTGAGGCATAATAAATTTTACTTCAGCCTTTTACCTTTACCCTGTGGGTATCCCTTTGTTTCAAATGTGCTTCTTGTAGAAAGCATATTGTAGGATTATGGTTTTTAATCCATTCTGCTATTCACCTCTGTTTTGTGGGAGAGTTTATCCCATTCACATTCACAGTAATGATGACTATCTGTTTCTTCCCCTCCAGCCTATTCCCTCTCCTGCTTATCTTTTTGTTTCTTCCTTCTCCCTTCCCCTCCTTGAGGGTTTCCCTTTTGACCACCCCCTCCCTCAGTGTTTTCCACCTGGTGACCCCCCTTCTTTACCTACCCTCTCCCCTTACTACTATTTGCCTCCCCTCTAATCCCCCCCTTTACTCCCCTCCTTTTTATCCCCCCTTTACCCTCTTACTGCCTATAGAACACAATAAATTTTTGTACTTATCAGAGTATGTTACTCCCCATTTGACACCAAACCAATGAGAGTAAATTTCAAACAGTGCTCCTTTCCCTCCCTCCTTTTCCTCTATTTAATGAATTTTCATTCCTATTCATGTTAGAATCTTAAACTCAACTGATTATGTTGATCTCTCTTTGAACCAGAACCAGTGAGAATAGTGTTTAAATGATGTTCCTCTCCCTCTTTCCCCTCTACTATAGTGTGTTTTTATGCCTCTTTGAATGGCATACTTTACTTTTTTCTGTCTCATCCTTTCCTTTTATCCCATTGCAGTCTCTTTGATCCCCTTAATAGGGTTTTTGTTTTGTTTTGTTTTTATCTTCAGGTTAGTTCATTCATACCCACACTCTCTAACTATGTATAACCCTTTTAAAGGTCATGATAATCATATAAATTTCAATATTGACAGTTATCAACTTCTCATATAGGGATGTGAACATTTTGCTCTTGTTGCATCCCAAGTTATGTGCATGTGTGCATGAGTGTGTGTGTGTGCATGTATATATGTGAGTGTGCGTTTTCCTTGTTTACCTTTTTATGTCTTTCTTGAGTCTTGTAATTGGAAATCAAATTTTCCATTAAGCTCTGGCTTTTTCATCAGGAAAGTCTGGAAATCCCTTATTTCATTAAATGACCATCTCCTTACTTGAAAGATTATGCTCAGTTTTGCCAGGTAGTTAATCTTTGGTTGTAGTCCTAGCTCTCTTGCCCTAGGAAATATCAAATGCCATCCATCTGATCTTTTAATGTAGAAGCTGCTAAGTCTTGTGTGATCCTGACTGTAGTTCCATGATATTTGAATTGTTTCCTTTTGGCTGCTTGCAGTATTTTTCCCTTAATATTGTAATTCTGGAATTTGGCTATTATACTTCTTGGAGTTTTCAATTTGGGATCTCTTTTAGGAGGAGTTTGATGAATCCTTTCAATAACTATTTTATCTTCTGATTCCAGGACTTCAGGATTCTTTGACAATCTCTTGGAGGATGTTGTCCAGGATGCTTTTATTCATCATGGCTTTCTGGTAGACCAATAATTCTTAAGTTATCTCTCCTGGATCTGTTCTCTAGGTCAGTTGTATTTCCAGTGAGATATTTTACATTTTCTTCCAATTTTTCAATCTTCATGTTTTGTTTGATTGACCCTTGGTGCATCATAGAGTTCTGAGTTTCAATTTGACTGATTCTAATTTTTAGCAAATTATAGTCTTCGGTTAGTTTTTGAAGATCTTTTTGTAGGGAGGTATTTTCTCCAATTACTTCACTAATTTTACTTTTTAAGGATATGTTTTCTTCAGTGAAACTTTTTTCCAAGTTCGTCACTGCCTCCCTGATTTGGTCTTTAAACTCTTTCTTAAGCTCCTCCAAGAATGCTATTTGGGCTTGAGACCAGTTCATAGTTCCTTCTGTGGTCTCAGGTGTGAGTAAATAGTCCAAGTTGTCCTCTGTATTTGGTTGTTGTTGATCGCTATAATAAACTCTGATTGATTTTCTTGACTCCCCCTCCTCCTTCTCAGCTTCCTTCCTTCCCACTGTAATTTCCTATTTCCTAATTTCTCAGGCTGTGAGCTAAGGGCCTCATTGTTGACTTTGAATGCTGTAGCCTCTGGGTGTCTAGTTGGAGGCTAAGGCAGGAGTCTCAATGAGCTATGCTGATGTGCACAGAGTGATCTGTGGAGAAGGGGTGGTCTGGCCACTTCAGACTTTTGCCTCTATACCCCTGGGCTACAGCTCAGGCAGGCTTTTCCTGGTCAGATGAGGTGGGGCTTGTTGGGATCCCTCCCCCTCCTCTCTTCAGACTCCTTGCTGCCTCAGTTACACCCCTTCTCAGTGACTCCCAAGCCCGAGTCTATTTCCACTATCTTAGGATTTCACTCTGGGTGGGACACTTATCTTTGGGTTTACTGCTTCATGAAGGAGGAATTGGAGCTGCCAGTTTACTTTTTCATTCTGGCTCCTGGTAAGATAGGCAGGCAATTTCTAAACTTCCAGGCAGGGAGCTGATAGCCCCAGGAGAAGCTGCTGTCTCTGCTGGGGGTCCTGAGCTCTCTCTTACATGGCTCCAATGATTCCTCCTGTCCCCTAGTGAGATGCTGGTGAGACAGCTGCGATTCATCCTTGGGATGGGTGAGTAGGCAGACTGGGGATCCTCTCTCTGGTGTAGTCTGCTTTTCTGCTTTCAAGTCCAAGCTGTACAGACCCCATGTGCTCCACACTCCCCCTGTCTGGACCCATGTAGGCACTTTCCTGGGCTGGATTCTGCCACATTCTATCTCCCAGTGGATTCTGTCACTCCAGAATCTGTTCAGACTCACTTTTTAAGGTTTATTGATGGGATTCATGGAGGAGCTTAGAGAAGTTACTGCTTCCTTTCCGCCATCTTGGCTCCACCTCCCAGTTCTTACAATTCTTGAAGGGGTGGCAGAGAGTCCCATTTATAGGGAGAGAATCATGAGCTATATTACCCTTCAGGCTGTAAGATCCACTGTGTGCCAACTCTTAAATAGCTATGTTTGTCTCACTAGCATTTTGTTTGTTCTTTTGGTTAGCCAATGGTGTCCCCCACAGGGACACAATCAATGTAAAAGAGAGGGAGCTGACCAGAGAAGATACAGCTAACTAGAAGGCAGAAGAGCAGTTAGTGACACCAGACAGGGTCTCTTCATAGACATGTGCCAGTAATTGCTACATTGCTCATCTCAGTCATAGAGAGGTGTAAAAGGAATGACCATGAATTAGAATATGTCTTGATTATGCTAATTTAGGAACACATTATGATATATGTATGGTTAACTGGGGTATGGACTAACTTTTCAAAGCTAAGAATTATTCTGTAGAGGAAAATGGATCTAGGATGGAATAGAAAGCATTTGCACAATAGACATTTTATGGAGGGAGGGGAGAAGGAACTATTTGGTATTGGTGGCAGAAATTATGCTACTCCATTTAATGACTTTAATTTACTTTTTTTCCTCATGGTTGATTAAATGTTTTTGTTGCCATGATTTGCATGCTTATTCTGGCATGATTTGGCAGGACTACATTGGGGTGTTTTTAAATAAGCTAGGGAATAATTTATTTTTTCACAACTGAGAGACTGGTTTGTGCAAACTCAGACCTGTGAAGAGCCCTAGGCTATAGAAATGCAATTGAAACAATCTAGTATTTAAGCTCTTCACTCTAAAATATTGATATTTCTTTATAGCATCATCTCAAACCTCCGTCCTTTTTATAAATGCAGTGAAACTGGGTTGTTCCACCAACTCATCCCATGCTTCCAGACCTTTTTTTTTTTTTCAGACCTTTTCTTAATGTATGATATGCTCTAACTTTCCATCCCTTTCTCTCAAAATCCTCCCCATCCTTCAAGTCCATTTCAAATGCTGCCTACCCCATGGAACTTTCTCTGATTTCCTCCCCTTTTCCACAAATTGTAGATTATTCTTCCTTCTTGAAACACTTTATAGCTCTTTTGTACATTATTTTTTTAATTGGTCCAGAGCTGCGATTTTATTGCTGGAGAGAGCTCTTCTGTGAGGAAACCACTACAGTCACACAGATCATCAACTATTCTGCAATTTATAATCTTAGAGAAACATCTGGAAAAGGGAGATGTAAAGTGGCTTGTCATGAAGGCAGCATATGTTAAAGGTAGGATTTGAAGCCAGGCCATTCTGACTACAAGGCTGACTATCCACTATTCCTTGTTGTCTTTCAATTGTATGATAATGTCCCATTATATTTACATAGTAGAATTTGTTTAGCCATTCACCAATTTATAGATGCCCCCTTAATTCCAGTTCTTCTCCTTTTAACTTCTCCTTGCAGGATTAGAAATGTTAGACCACTTCCACTTCCTTCCAGTATTTTTCTCCCTCTTAACCCACTATCTCCTCATTCTCCTTCGCTGTTTTTCTGAATCACATTAATTTCCACACTAAAACCAGTGTGTGTTTAGCTTTTACCTCTCTGGCTTAGAGAAGAATAAGGTTCATTTGCTGCCTGTTCTCCCATCCCCTGTATACCTGTGGTTTGTTTTCCTCAAGCATCCTAAACAAAAGAAACGAAAAATTCCTCCCCTCCTCCTCTCGGCCAAAACAGTGCATTTCCTTTATGTTCCTTTTGCCATTCACTTCTTAAAACCCTCACTACAGGACCAACTCACTCCTAATATCTCTATTTTTCTGATACAACTTTCACAAAATCCTTTGAAGACATTAAGTTTCTGAAGCAAGTTTCTTCTTCCCCTACTATAAATTTAGACCATCATATATCCCCTTTCAATTGCTCAAATAAATTTACCTTTCTAGGTTTCTTTGATTGTTTTGTTTATATTTCAAAGTTTATCCTCAGTTCTTATCTTTCCATCAGAAATGATTAAAAGTCCTCTTCTCCAGTAAGGTCTAAGCCCCTCCCTTAATATAGGATTAAGCTCAGCTTTACAGGATAAATTACTATTCTTGGTTACAAGCCTATATATTTTTTGGAATATTGTATTCCAAAACCTCCTCTCAGTTATAGTAGAAGTTGCCAGGTCATATGTGATTCTGATTTTGGCCCTAAGGTACTTGAACTCTTCCTTTCTGGCTCTTTGAAGTATTTTTGCTTTATTCTGGAAGCTCTGGATTTGACTATGGCATTCCTAAGACTTTTCCTATTGGATTTTCCTTCAGGGAGTGATCAGTGGATTCTTTCTATCTTCATTTTGTCATCTGATTCTAATATATTGGGTCTGTTTTCATTTATGATTTCTTTAAATATAGTGTTCAGATTTTTTTAACAGCTTATTAATACAGTATGTGTCTTCCCTCTGTCAAATCCCAAGCCCATGGATTTCCCCAGGACTGCCTGGTAAGATGGAGGGAGAGGTATACATAGACTGGAAGAGACATAAAAGGACCAGGAGGCCAAGGAGGAATGCTCAGAAACATTGGAGGATCGAAATGGCTCCATCAGGGCAAAGAGGATGAGGAAGGCCACCATCAGGCAAAAGAGCCCCATGGCCTCAGACAGGGCAAAGCCCAGGATGGCATAGGAAAAGAACTGCTGCTTCCGAGCGGGGTTCCTGGCATAACCAATGATGAGACTTCCAAACACAGGCCCATCCCAGCTCCAGAGCTGACTACCCTGACAGTGACAGCTCCAGCCCCAATGAACTTGGCTGCTATGTCAATGTCCCTTGAGACAGCTCCAGTTTGGAATCCACACCTGGGGACAACTGAGGTCAAGGGACTGGCCAAAATGCTGAGGTTCTTATCTACCTGAACCTCTGACTGTTTTAACACCACTGTAGATAATCGTCTACTTAGCAGCTGAGAGCTACTCCTCACAAGGGCAAGGGTAGAGATGAACTTGGAGCAGGTATACATTCTCAGGGGATGAGGGGCAAAGCTGAAGAGTTGCTGGCAGTGCAGAGGAGAGAGGGGGAGGGTTTTTTTTTTTTTAATCATGATTTTCAAGTAGTCCATTGATTCTTAATGACCTCTCTTTGACTTTTTTTCCCCAGGTCAGTTGTTTGTGATATCAAATATCTTACATCTTCTATTTTTTCAGTCTTTTGATTTTGCTCTAATATTTTTTTTCTATTTCATAGAATCATTGTTTT
Organism: Gymnobelideus leadbeateri; assembly: GCA_011680675.1. Classification (NCBI taxonomy): domain Eukaryota; kingdom Metazoa; phylum Chordata; class Mammalia; order Diprotodontia; family Petauridae; genus Gymnobelideus; species Gymnobelideus leadbeateri. The sequence goes on along the minus strand of WOXC01005286.1, from coordinate 12,776 downwards.
TAGTTTTAGGTACTCTAATTTTCAGGTAGTTCATTACTTGAATGAAGTTAACCATTTTCTCTTCTAAACTATGCATACTCTTTCCAATTCTTTCCTCTATATCTTTTATAATTTACCTGTTGCTTCATTTTTTTCTTGGTATTCATAGAGACAGCAAGAAGGCACAGCATTGAACTTAGAGTTGGGAAGAACTTCATCCATGGTCAAATCAGTTAACTTCTCAGTCTCAGGTCCTTGATGTCAAACAGGGACAATAATAGTACAAATCCTGAAGAGTTTTCATGAGGATCAAATGAGATAACATATGTAAAGCATTTTTTTTAATCTTTAAAGTGCTATGTTAATGCTATTTTTCTGACATAGACCTCATAGAAATATATATATATATATTTTAGTCCCTTCCAGTTGTCATGGAGTTAAGTTTCTCCTTCTAGGCTGAATGTGAAGGCATTTCTAAGTCTATGATAACTCATTATAATTGTTGATGTCTTCTTTATTATTCTCTCCAGCCTTAGTTCTTGACTTGGGGCTTTGTACCAAGGTGGGGCTCCATCTCTTGCTCTGCAGGTGATCAGCCCTGCTTGTTCTCTACCAAGGTCACCTAGGTGCCTCTGCTGACCTTCACCTCTGAGATTTATTTCCTCCTTGATCTTTGAGGTTTAGAATGCTGGATCTTCAAGGTCCTCTATGTTATGTCTCAGAGTACTAAGGGTAGGAATATGAAGTTGAATGTTTAAAAACCAGCTCTCAAGAAAAAAATGTTTGACACAGTTTTTAAGTTCAATCTGCATTATTAACTTTTTCCCATTACTTTCTTGTTGTTCAGTCATGTTTTCAGTTACGCTTGACTCTTGTGACTTCATTTGGGATTTTCTTAGTAAAGATACTGGAGTAGTTTGTCATTTCCTTTTCTAGCTCATTTTACATTTGAGGAAACTGAGGTAAACAGAGTGAAGTGACTTGCCCAGAGTCACAAGCTAATAAATGTCTGAGGCCAGATTTTAATTCAGCAAGATGAGTCTTTCTGACTTCAGCTTTACCTTCCCCCCTCTATCCACTGAGCTACTTTGCTGCTTATTACTTTCTTAAGTCTATACAATTAGCAAAACAATAAATGAAACCCTGATTTTATTTTCACTAATTTCCAAGGGGTAAACAAAAATTTATTGAAATTTTAACAACTGGCTCTGATAAGACAGTAAGAGCTGACTCCAGCACACACTTGGCTAGAAGCCTCAGGTCCCTGGTCAGAACTGATCTGGATGCTATACTGCCCAGGTTTCTGACCACCCCGGCACTTTCTCAAGGGAGCCCTTCACTCTTGCTGCCTTTTGGATAAAGTGCCTTGGAAGCTATATGTTTCTCTGGCTCATCTCTGTTTATGCTGGGAAGCTGCCAGCTTACTTGCCTGTGCTGGTATTGCTGGTGGTCCCCTTTCCTACTGCCTAGGAATGCTGTCTTTTTTTCCCTACAGTTTGAAGATTGAGGAAGTCACTTTAGTATTTCATTGGATTTTCTTGATCGTTTTTTGATCTGGGGTAATTTTCAGGGGGTATGTCAATTAAAACTGGGCATTCTTCCTCAGTTCAGGCCTTGACTGGGAGTCACCAATGTGTTTTCTAGCACACCATGCCTAGTCTGCTCTTGGGAACCCTCATGATTTCCTTGTCTTCCTTTCTTTGTGGGCCTGACTGATCTCTAGGGCCTGGCCATCCCTAGTCTGCATCAGTCTATCACCATGGTTACGACATCCCATTTCACTAATCACTAACACTTTGTTAGTTCTAATCTTATTTTGGCTCCTTTCATTCTAGATGAATGGCCTTTGAAGAAGGCAAGTGTGTCTTCTTTCCATATAGTTTTATTAGAATTCTTATTTTATTTTCCTCAAATGGGTTTACTTCATGCATGATGAAAGAATATAGTTCAGATTCAAATATGGATTGCTGATGCCAAGTAGGCTAACCAAAAGACAGTTCATATGAAAAGACTTTATATCTTGTGTATTCACAACCTGAGATGCACATCATTCCTTTAGCCAGACTTTCTCTTCAGACTAGCTTAATGATGACTTTATAAACTAAAAGTGCCAAAAGCTTACTTAAATACTGCGTCTGTATTTATGATACTATCCATGCTATTTTAATCTATTTAGAAGATTTTGTATTTTTAAATTTTAAAAGCTGCTAGCAAACATTTCTTATCAGGTTAAGACCTTGAAGTTTATATTCTTCCTGGGAAGAATTTATATTGTTTCCCAGGAAGCTAGTGGATATTGTATTGTTAAGAAAGTGCTGATGCAGCATAGTAGGCAGGGGTGCTGCTAAGTGAAATCTCAGGCAAATATTCCTTCTGGGAGTTTTGCTGTTCTGGAATACTGGAAAGTAATCTATCTTGTTTGTTTGTTTTTAAACAAGTGTGGTATCTTGGTGACTACAGGGGTAAAAAAAATAATGCTTGAAATCAAATTTGTAGTTGAGTTTCTTCTGTAACAATAATAAAAATTTTAAAGTAGTTCCCTCCCAATACATTCCTATGAAGCAAGTAGCAGGAATATTATTATTCCCTTTTTACAGATGGAAAATTGTGGATCAGAGAGGTTAAACCAATATTTCTTTGGTCATACAGCTGTAGCCTGAGTTTGTTACCACAGGCACAAGTAGCCAAAATGAATGCTAGTTGAATGGAGTATTTTAATGAAATCAATATTAATGTTTTTTTGTAAAGATTAGTTTAGGTGGAAGCCCTGATATGGGAATAGCATATTCAAGTTTAGCAACATTGTGACCTAACATCTGTTGTGGGTGAAAGATGAAATGACTGAGGAAATAAAGGTTCATTCTTCTAAGCCAGAGGTTCCCAACCTTATTTGGCCTTCTGTTCCCTTAAGAAAAAAAAAAAGTTGCTTAGCACCACCCTAGAAATCTACTTTCTTTAACCCTTTAGTTGCTTTTTTTTAAAAAAAATTGCAGCATTTCAAAAAGTATATAAAATATTTATTTCAAAAATGATACATATTAAATTTAAGAATTTATTATAAATTTTGGGGGGGTTCCTGCATTGAAATTTTGATGATGCAATAATGCATCATGTAACCATATATCATATTACAAAGAAATCATTAGATATACATATTCCTGCTGATGCTTTCTGGACTCCCTGACAATATGCAACATGCTCACTTACCAACACTTGCTTGTTAAGACCTGTTAGGAGATTTGACCACTGATCAGTTATAACTTGCATTTTGTGTGTTTATTTAGAAAATAATGTAATCACTATGACTTTAACTCAGTTACACAACAGATGAAACATGGTTTTTCAAGATTCTCTTCTCTTCTTTCCTTATGCTTCCACTGTCCCCTTATTTTTATTCTACAGCCCTCCAATTGCACCTGAGGCTTCTACTGCCCCCTGGATTTTTGCAGTGCCCCCCAAGGGGCAGGATGGCCCACTTTGGGAACCTGTGTAGCATTAATGGTTTCTTTGAAAACATGACCCTTGGGGAAAGCACAATAGAACATGGGCCTTATAATCATTGAACCTAGAATCAAATCCTAAATCTCTGCCTTAGTAGGTGTGTAATCTTGAGCAAAAAGTTATCTCTGGGTTTTGGTTTACTGATATGCAAAGTAGGGGGGTTAGACTGGATGATCAGTTATAAAACTTATTATGAAATATCAGTTACAAAAATATAAATATATTTTATTATTATATTATGAAATATCAGTTATTAAAATCAGTTATAAAACTTATTATAAAACAACCTTATGAAACAAGGTTGCAAGGATAAGTTAGTTCCAAAGCATCTGTCTTATTAGAGAGGAATAGGTTCCTGACTTATAAAATCTAGTATTAAAGGAGCTCCATAGTAGACTTTGTATAAAATAGCCAATTTAATCTTAAAGTAATCATGTGTGGTAGGAAGCCCAGGCAAAAAAGTGAGGCATCACACTCCAGGATTCACAAAGTATTTTACACACAGCCCATTTGAGAGCTTTATAATTATACCCATTTCACAAGTGGGAAAACTAAGACTGAGATAAATTAAATGATTTATCCTTTGTCACATAATGTGAGGGCAGGGGTGGGGAAACCTGCAGCCTCCAGGCCACATATGGCACTCTAGGTCCTCAAGTACAGCCCTTTGAATCCAAACTGCATGGTGAACAAATCCCCTAAATAAAAGGATTTGCTCAGTAAAACTTGAACTCAGTCAGAAGGCCCACCCAAGGACCTAGAAGGACACATGCGGCCTCAAGGACACAGTTTACCACCCTTGTACTAGAGGCAGGATTTGAACCCACATCTCTGTGGATAATAATTTCAGCATTGCTTTTGTTCAGTTATATCTGACTCTTCATAACCCTGTTTGGGGTTTCCTTGGCAAAAATGCTGGAGTTGTTTGCCATTTCCTTCTCTAATTCATTTTATAGATGAGGAACTGAGGCATGCAGAGTTAAGTGACTTGCCCAGGGTCACACAGCTACTAAGTGTCTGAGGCCAGATTTGAACTCAAGAAGAAGGAGTCTTCCTGACTACAGGCCCAGCATCTATCCCCTGTGCCACCTACCTGCTCTATAAATATTTGCTCTTGTCCAATCATTCTTCATGGCCCCATTTGAAGTTTTCTTGGTAAAGATACAGGAGTGGTTTGTCATTTCCTTCTCTTGATCATTTCACAGAAGAGGAAACTGTAACAAACATGATTAAGTGTCTAGTCCAAGTTCACCAAACTAGTAAGTATCTGAGGCCATATTTGAGCTCAAGTCTTCCTTTAGCTGACTATATACCTGGTGCTCTATCCACTAAGCCACCTAGTTGTCCAAATGTCAGCTTGGTGTCTAGCATATAGTAGACTTTTAGTAAATATCTGTTGATTAATTGGTTAAAGGAATGAATATATGTATTCTGCATGCCCAGGACATATAGGGTTTCACGAGATTGCATGAAGAGTTATACACTTTCATCTTCAGAAATCTTCTATAAGGTATAAGATCAAGCTAGAATTGACTACTCTCAGATGACCTAGAACTTTAAAATGAACTCTATTATATACAGATTATGGAAACTAAGGCAAGAAGATCATCCAGTCCAATCTTTTCACTATAAATATGAGATCAAGCCCAGAGAGGCTATTACTTGACTTACCCAAGGCCCCAAAGCAAATAAATAAGATTATTTGTCATTAGAAGACCTAGTTTCAAGTAGTAGTAGTTTATTGATTCTTTTTTTTTTCAGTTTTTTAACAATCACTTTAAAATTGAGTTTTAAATTATTTCCCTTTCTCTAGTCCTTCCCCCAACCATTGAAAAGGCAAGCAAAATGGTATCAATTATTCATGTGAAGTCATGCAAAATATAGTTCCATATTATCAATTTAGCAATGTTACAATGTTAAAAGTAAACTGAAACAACTGTACTTCAATCTGCCTTCAGACTTCATCTGTTCTCTCTCTGCATTTTTCGTCTTAAGTCCTTCAGAATTATCTTGAATCTGTGTACTGATCAGAGTAGCGAAGTCTTTCACAGTTGATCAGCATTATGATAGTACTGCTACTGTGTACAATGTTCTCCTGGTTCTGCTCACTTCACTTTGTATCAGTTCTTATAAGTTTTCCCAGGTTTTTTTTTTTGTCTTTTTTTTAAACCACCCTGCTCCTAATTTCTTATAGTGTAATAGTATACCTAATCCATTGATTCTTAAATTTCCTCTCTGATGTTTTTTCCAGGTGAGTTGTCTATGATATCAGATATCTTATACCCACTAATGGATATTTGAAACTTAGTCTTCTAAAGTCAAATTTAACATTCTTACCTCTCAACCAAATTGCAATACACCACCCTAATCAAACAAAACAATAGAAAAGTATCAGGCTTTAGGGTAATGTGTGGGGGGAGGATAATTGATTAGTGCTGGAGAATCCTGAGAATTTAGAAATGCAACTCAGGATTATCTTTCAAGAGATGGCATAATAGGATAAATATTTCTTTGAATTTGAAAGAAGCTGGGAGAAAAGATCAAACAAAACCAAGACTTTTGTTCTTCAGTTCTTTATCTTCTTACCATGGAAAAAGCTAAGCAGAAGAGTGTTCCTGGACCTTTGTTTTTATGTGGGAATGTTACCGATAAAAACAAGACCCTTAAAGGTATAAATTACTAACACAGTATTCATGAAAAGAAGGTAGGACTTGAGGTCAAAGGACCTGGCTTTGGATCATGGGCATGCTTCTTTCTTAATAACTATTTGATCTTGTTCAGGTACTTTCATTTTTATCTATGTCTTAGTTTTCTCATCTGCAAAATGAGGAGACTGGATTTTATGGCTTCACAAAAGAAGATCCCCAGATCCAAAAGAGATACCCAGATCTCTTTAAGCTTTTAAAATCTATTAATCTCTCTGGGATAAAAGAGAACTGGGGATTGAAATGGACACCAAAGATAAGCTGGGTTTTCCTTCAGTGCTTGGAAGACTTTATAACTGGAACCCAAACCCAGCTTTAGGGAGGAACTTGATTCTGAGATAGTGGCAATATTTTTTTGAAATGGCTATCCATTTTCCAATGTGTTTTTCTGAACTGGCCAAGATAACTACATGTGAGGCTTTTCTACTAAAAATATTTATTTTTTCTTTTAGAAATTTATTATACCTTTTACTATCTCCTACTAAAACATGGTAGATAACAATGCTTCAAGTTGATATTGTCACTACAACAGAATCTGATTACTATGTTGTTTCATTGAAGTTCACAAGCAGGTCATATCATATCAGTGCACTCTGAATGAGTTTTGTTTTTTGGAGAAAATTATGTTTTGGCATCTTTTGGAGGCTGGTTTTTCTCTCCCTCTCTTCCTCCTTTAATGGAATGTAGGTTACATAAATCTGAAGTTTGTAATTAAGGATCTTTGTAAGTTGTCACCACCCATTCAGGTAAGCTCACAATTTAATCCAAAAGATATGGTTCAAGATCTTACTCTAAATTAGATGAAGGGAATCAAAAACAAGAACCAAATAGTCTCTGCTGTAGAAAAATTTATATTATGTTAGGGAGATATAACATATATAATTAAATACATATAAAGCATATACAACATAATTTAAATTACATATGTAAATATATGTATATAGGTATATATTATAGTCTATTGGGAGTGGGGCAGACACCCCTAGTAGATTAGATATATTAGATATGTTTCATATATGATATATGTATGTATATATACACACACGCATATATGTATACACTATATGTGTGTATGAGTGTATACATATACATATACACAAACATACATATATATGTATATATATACATATATATGTGTGTGTGTGTGTGTATATATATATACACACTAGGGCAAATCACAGAACCATAACTTGAGAGTGGAAGGCATTTTAGAGGCCATTTAGTGCAACCCCATCATTTTGCAGAAGAGAAAACTGAAAGTGGGGAAAGATAAGTAACATGTCCCAAATCACATATACCCTCCCCTCTCCCTGGAACATACTCTTCAATACAGTGCCACTGACCTCCTTGCTGTTCTTTAAACAAGACACTCCATCTTCAGTCTGTAGGAATTTTCTCTGGTTATCCCTCATGCCTAGAATGCTCTATCTTCTTATCTTTAACTACTGGCTTTCCTGGCTTCATTGAAGTCCCAACTAAAATTCCTCCTTCTCTAGGAAACTTTTTCTGATACCCCTTAATTCTAGTGCTTTCCTTCTGCTGACTATCTCCAATTTTCTTGTGTGTAGTTTATTTGTACAGAGTTGTTTTCTCCATTGATAGACCATGAGGTCCTTGAAAGCAGACTGTCTTTTGCCTTTCTTTTAATCCCCTAGGCTTAGCATGGTGGTTGGCACATAGTAGATACTTAAAAATTGTTTATTTACTGACTGAGCAACTATTAAGTGGTAGAGAAAGGAACTGAACCCACATCCTCTGAACCCCAACCCCATATTCTTTCAACGGAACAATAGAACAATGCCAAATTGTTATCTCAGCAAAGCTGGCTCCTTACCTAAAAGGGCTCATTTTCTCTTAACTGTTCTTAAATGACAGCATTTCACTTGATACACTGGATGACAACATCTCCAAAGCTAAAGAATATGATTGAAGCATTTGGATTCTGATTCTAATCAACTTCAATCCATTCTAACTTGGAATGAAGTATGAAACAACTTTTTTCCCTGTCATCTCCAGGGATGAGGGTAGGAGAATGGAAATATGCCTAGTGACAGACTGTTTACCCAACTAATCTAGTGTATTCTATGATCCAACTGATTTTAAAATAATCTTCCTTACTTTCTATTAAGAAATGGTAAAAACAAAACAAAACCATACAGAACGTTATATATTGTGTTCACTACAATTACTATACCAGAAGACTTTCTTTACCTCATGATGTTTTTGTAAAGGATGGTGCAATGTTGGGTTGTGTTTTGGGAAGTGAATATTATATAGAAACAAAGTGCACCAATAAAACATTTAACACAAATAAATAAAAAATGGTGCCCAGAACAGAACTTCACATTCCAAATGTAGTCTGAGCAGGGCAGAGACCACCATCACCTTCCTCGTCCAGGACACCATGCTTCTTGATGCAGCTGAAGATTCTTGACCACTTACATTTACCGGTGACCCATGTAGAGTTGGACATCTACTAAAACCTTTAATTTTCCCCCCAAATGAACTATATCCTAGTCAGAGTTTTCCTATCTTATACTTTTAAAGTTGATTGAACTCACTTTTAATATTTTCTTTTTTGGCCAGAGTAATTATCTCACTGCTCAAAATGCACATATTAGAGGGCTATGAGCCCTCTAACAGATGCCTTAAAAAGCATGACCACCAAGTAATTTTAGGATACTTCCTTCAGTCTGTAGTCAATCCAATACCTTTTCAATGTTCGAAACAGAAGCTATTAAAAAATATTTCACCTGTGTAGGGAATTTGAGGTGATGGACTTCTTCTATCAATGCAGATAAGCATGTCCCTCTAAAACTTATAGTCTTAGAGAGTTTTTTTTTAGGGTGCTTAGAGGTTAAACAATTCCCCTAAGGTCACACAATTAATATGTATACTAGGTGAGACTTAAATCCAAGTTTTCCTTAATATGAGGCCAGGATGTCTGCCATACTTCCTCTTCTACAGAAGATCTACTAGGCTATCTCTAAACCTTGTAAAATATGGATTACACATCACTGTAATGGTTTGAACAAACTGTGAATATTTTTTTCTTTTGGGTTTAGGATATGTCGTTTTCCTTTTTTTTTCTTCTTTTTTTTATCAATGATGGCATGATTCCATTTCATTGAGAGACTGATGGGAGAAGTGACAAACCCCAAGGAAATGTTTCTTGCCTCTGGGGATAGAAGAAAAACAGGATGAAGCTTTTAAAATTCAATTGCTTTTACAAAGTGTAGTAAATGAAATGAGATAGCATATATAAAGTATTTTACAAAGCCTAAAGCAGTATATAAATGTTGGCCATGGTTATTATATATTTAAAATATAAAATATGAAAAATAACCAGATGATCTTGTTCAGTCTTCTGCTTTTGAGTTTTTACTTAAGAAAACAATGTGATCTGGCTTGTGGATGTTTTTAAATGACTTACATTTTGCAGTTTATTTGTACAAAAAAATCCCAGGTACTTTCTGTTATTAAAATAAATATCAGTAATAGAAATCTGAGAAGATTAGAGCTTTCCAAATTCTCATTCTCCAGGCCATATGATGAAATAAAGGTATTGGTCATAAACTCCCCCTGATGTGTGTACCCCTCTGCTCTCATGGAAGCATGAATGAGGTCAGACAATTATAGATATCATCTTATCAACTGGTATCAATATCTTGAGCCTGAATCAGACAGGAGAAATAGGTTAGAAGGAGAGGGCCATTGAATACAAGTAGAGTACATGAAACCAACAGAATAGGATTTTTAGTTTGGGACTCTATGCATATTAGGAAGAAACTGTGTATTGGTCATAAAACTAGTTTGGGTTCCAGTCCAACAGTGTCTTACATACAGCAAATGCTTAGTAAATCCTCATTCATTCATTCTCCAGGGGGAGGAAGTTCATAGAATTTTTAGACCAACAAAAGTCTAATTTGCTCTAGGTATGAAATATGACTAGATGTGTTTTTTTTGATTCACTAGAGCAAAATGCTACCTTAAAGACTCTTCTCCATTTGGAATAAGGGATAAATTTTCACCTTCAGTTTAGATGGTGACATCTTTGCTCAACAAAGTGTGGATTAAGATGAAAGGTAGAAAGAGAATAAGAAACAATTACAGAAAATCTCGTCAAAAGATAAGGCAGTGCTGGAAATGTTTATTTAGATAAAGGATTCCTTTAAAAGAAGGCTATAGTCTCAGTCATACTCATCATTCCCAATAAAAGCTTCAACAGAATTACTAAGGAAAACTGGTTTCAAAAGCAAGCAGTAATGATCAAAAGGTTGCAGCTCAAAGATTGTCCACATTTTAGCAGCATTTTCTTTATGGAACTGTATCCAGGAAGAAAAATTCATGTAAACAAAACAAACATTTACAGTAGAGATTCAAATCACCGCACTTAGAATACTCACACCCTAGGGTGTATTGGCAGTGGTGGTTGCTAAGGGATCCTCAATGATCCCAGAAAGGTCATAGGAAAGGGGGCAAGTGTTGCAAATGTACTGACTTTTCAGAAAAGCAAAGTATATTTTGCAAATAACAGGCTTAGGTTCCTATGAGAATTTGATCATTAACAGGAAGGTCAGTGAACATCTAGACAAGGATGAAGTAATCACAGAGACCCAGTATTGCTTTAAGACAACCAGGACACGGAAAGGATCAGTAAAGATTTCTAAAAAAAAAAAAAAAAAAAAAGGCAAAAAAAACAACAACACAACATTTTCTCCATCGAGGATAGTGGAGCCACCAAATTTCAACTATAATATGCTGCATGAAACAGTAGAAATGACAGGTATACTTGGTCTAGACCAGCTACCCTTCCTAACTTTGTTTACCTTAAACTTAGTATACTTTAAATTTTAAAGTAAACAAATAGAAGAAAGGCATCTGGTTTAGACTAAGTACCCAAAAAGGAGATATACCTCTGAGGTAACACAATTTTGAGAACGTTAGGTTGATTTCTAAAGATTTTAAAAATTAAAAAGATGCCAAAGACCTGGGGATGGAGGGTGAAGGTGGAAGCGAAGTATCACATTGTTCCTGTTAAATCAGTCAAGAAAATCTCACTACTTTCCCATCTCTAGGAAATCTTTAGAAAAACAATCTGCTCCTGCATTTGGGGTATCACTGATGAAAGCAGGAGAAGGGGAGAGACAAGCTTTTGCAAATCATATTCTATTGTAAAATTCAACTAAACAGTTGCATAATTTATTAAGAGGTGTAACTAATGAAAGACCTCATTGTGTTTATTGTTTGTTGACTAGATGTGTGTGTTTTTTTAATCCTTTTGATTGTCTAGAGCTAAATGCTACCTTAAAGACTCTTCTCCAAGAAAGTGAATATGCTCAAATCATACAAATTTCTTGAAGGACGTTCAAATAGACAAAACTTTCTTTGAGAAATTAATTGTTTAAATTTCAACATAGAGAGAAGCAATGCTTGTCAAAAGTGTTTGCCACTGTCTTGGAAGTATGTAATGAAGAATCTAAATGAAATGGGGATTTCATTTAGACTGTGAGATCTTACAGCTGTTTCTATGTGCATATGTGCTGAATGGATCAAACCTGAGAACACTCAAGAGAATCCTAAATGAGATCTATAATCATGTAAATGAATTGAGCATATGTGTACAGGAGAAAAAAGTGACTGAAGAGTATTTTGTTTTACAGATTGATATATGGTTGGATAGACAACCCATGGAGTTGGTCTATCATTATATATATCTTGGACAGACATTGCAAAATGATAGTGAACTTGATCTAGAGTTTAATAATAAGAGACTAGGTTGGTTCACCTTTTTAAAATTGTACAATGTTTTTAATTTACAATGCTTTGCTTCCTGAAACAAAGACCCTTTTAAATGTAACTATCTTTCCAGCTATACTACTTGACTATAGTTATTGAAATGGAAGTCTCTAACAAATAAAGTGTGGGTTGTCCAAAGAATAATGGGGAAGTACAAGGTAGTAGTTTGTAACATGTTACTAATAAATAATTGTGCATTATTAAAGATATCATCAATGAGGTGTGTGGTTGGTTAAGAAAATAAAACTATTTGTTACAACAAAACCGAGGGATGATATTTTCTCAATAAAAGAATAGCCAAAGAAAGTTACTGACATTCATGAGATATCCCACTACTTCTATAAAGGCCCCTAGGACATTGGATGGAACCCCTGGGAAGGAATGTAGGGAGGATATGGACAAGAATTATATCAATCAATAAAGCTTTTTAAGTACCTACTATTTTTGCAAAATAATACACATGTGTGAACCATGTGTATTATGTGTCCATGTTCATAAGATCACAGAGGCGGAGCCAAGATGGCGGAAAGGAAGCAGTAACCTCGCTGAGCTCCTCTGTCACTAAGTCCAAAAGGGTAAATCTGAGCAGATTCCGGAGTGACGAAGCCCAGTGGAAGACAGAGTGTGGCAGAATCCAGCCCAGGAGGTTGCCCAGAGTGCCCGCACAGGTCAGCGCAGAGCGCGTGGGGTCTGCACAGGTCGAGCGCAGAGCGCGTGGGGTCTGCACAGCTCAGACCTAAGAGCAGGCAAGCAGACTACACCAGAGAGAGAAAAAGCCCCAGCCTGCAGACT